>CAUYON010113768.1:0-76720 GCA_963573935.1 Arctocebus calabarensis
ACATGTCAGAGGAGGTTACAGGACTGTACACACAAAAATGAAAGCGTTCTCTTCTTCTTAGCAAAATATCTCAATAATGGAAGAAAAAGTATCCAATGTTCTCAGACCTAATATGAAGATTATTTTTAGCTTTATTATGAAGGCTAAAAACCAATTATAGCATAGGCATCTAGTGGGAGGGTTTTAAGAAGAGCTGGGGAAAGTGGTAGAAGAAGCCTCGTAAAGGGCTAGCGCAGGAAATGTGCCACATGTTTGGAAGTCAGGACTTTATTCTGAAATACTGAAAGGTTTTGGTTTTATTTCTTTAAATACAGAGTGACAAGCTTTGCATTTTATTTTCCTCTTTTTTTGTTAACCTGAGGAGGTGCATGGCAATTTCTAGCACTGACCCCCACCCCACAGTGGCATCTGGGGCTGGACGCCTTGGGTACCTCCTTCTTCTCCGCTCCTCCTCCAGCAATGAGGAAACCCACAGGCTCTGCACGTGGATCTCAGGTTCTTCCACTGTCAGCTGAACAGCCGAATCCTTATTGCCCACAATTATACCTGGAACTCCCAAACTTCTTACCATTGCTAATGACTTCCTCGCTGGCTTGTTAAATAATAGGTTCCACCTGTTTAACCAGCTGGAATGTACGGTAACCTCACACCCAACCCAAGGTGGTTTGCCTGGCGACCTCAACCACACCAAAGACAGCTGAGAGTATCATTTCCAAATGTACAAAGTCAATGTCATTAAACTCACACACTATACCTTACTGTGAAATACCCAGTTCTTTAAGCTTTTATTTGGAGGCCACATAAACCGCATGTTAAACACAAGCTGAGTGAGCATGGTATTTCCCTTTTTCAGCTTATTCAGGTAGATTAGAAGTGACAGCTGAAAGTGAGGGAAAGACACACTCTTTAGCAAGTAGCAGGAGAAATCAAAGGCAAGGCCACCTGCAGCTACTGAGGAGAGGAACAAAAGGTCTCAATACCTCCCTTTCACGTTTGGGACCATTCTCTCCAGGGGAGCACAAATTTTCATTGTTCCAGTGAAAAACTATTTCAACAGTCATCATGTTAAAGGCTTCTCACACTTGGTACTCTGTTTAATTAATAAGGCAGGTGCACATGTGATAATGGTTCAGAAAAAAAAAATCTATCTAAATGCTTATAAGCGAGGTGCAGGGGCTCATGCCTGCATCCCAGTGACTCCAGAGGCTGAGGGGGGAGGATCACTTGAGGCCAGGAGTTTAGGATCAGCTTGGGGAATAGTGAGAACTTGTCTCTACAAAAAATAGAAAGATTAGCTAGGTGTGGTGGCAGGCAACCGTAGCCTCTGCTATTCAGGAGGCTGAAGCAGGAGGACCACTTGAGCCCAGAAGTTTGAGGCAGAGCAACACCCCATCTCTGAAAAAAGAAGAGGTTACAATGTAAGCATGTTTGGTGCATCAGGGATGATATTACAATTATCTGGAAATTTTATTTATAAGAACTATGTCACCCTCTGAAAGTACAAACAGATGAAGCATTTTTGTGTTTATACATTACGCTGTAATTAGATGCTAGAGCTGAAATGGCCTTTCCAAATCTAAGGTTATTCAGTTATTCCTTAGATTTGCCTTTCTTCTAAATGGTTATTCTAAATGGTTCCCCAACAAAAGGCAAATCTAAGGAATAACCAAATAACCAAACTAAACCTTTTCTTTTCCACTATATCAACTTCCCTCCATGGATAACAAAGTGCTTAGAGAGGGCTCCTTTATAAACTCTTTTTACATTAAGGGTGAGTGAAGTTCAGTGAGGCTGGGACCCAAGAGTGTCTCCCGACACCTGGAAGAAGACACTCAGGCTCCCTCCGGACAGTGCTGGGCATGGCCGTGTGCTGCATTAGCTGTCCAGCAGCTATTCTCAAGGGAATGCTATGACCCATCCCTGTTACATTAGAATCCAGGCCAATGAGACAGCCAGCTGTTTGGGGTGAGAATTCCTACAGAGATTGTTGCAATTGATCTCAGTGTGTGGAAATAAAAGAGTTGGTCACAGTTCTTGTTTCTGTGCAAATTTATAGCACTAACACATTGCCATGTGAAGAGAATGAGAGGACAAGTATGTTCCAGGTGTGAATTCAACCCTCCTGGCAATCGCAATCTCAGAGCCTGCAAATATAGACGGAGGCTTTCGTTCACCCTATTTGCTGGGCACCTGCTTCACCAACCTTCCAGCTGGCTGGCATGTTCGTGGCCTCCCTGTTGTCGGCTGGAGCTGGGGATGTGTTTGGCTTATAGCTGATTGTAACTAATTATTAACTGGGCAGGGTAGATTATTGTTTTATGTTGATAGCATTGCAGGGGGCTTTGAGATGCCGCAGCTTGATAGAACCTTCTGGCTTCTGATAGAACCTCCCAGGAAGCCACCTGCACAGTGGCCTCATACTACAACTGACCCAGTTTCCAGAGGAGGAAAAGCTTTGCAGTCAGCCTCCCCTCAGTCTGGCTTCCTGAGCTAACACCAGGAAGCTCCAGCGGCCAAAATCCTTTAGGCAACAAGGTTCGGGTTTCATAGAGGCTGTCCAGCTCAGAGAAGAGCAGCCTGTTCATGTATATTTTGGACCACTTCTTTAGGCTGCCCGAGGGCACCCAAAGGTGCAAACAGGTTGTTGTGCAACCTGTTTGTGGTGGAGAGTTAGGGAAGAACTGGTCCAAAGTTCTGGTCAAAGAACTGGTCAGAAAGGTCCAAAGTCAGTTATCTGAGACTGTATTGCAAGCCCTTTGGGGGCAGATCCCTTACGGACTCCAGGATGTAAACAGGAGGTTGGGGGCAAAAAGTAGAGAGGGATGTAGCCAAAGAGAGGGACTTCGGTGAGACAAGTGCTGCCCCCTTGTTGCCCTGGAGTGGTGGATACTCTAGCACAGGGGAGAGCACCCAGGCCCGCGGAACACCTCTGGAGGTCTAAGAGACACACTTTAGCCCTGTAGCTATTAGGAGCAGTTGAGTGAGGCAAATGAGACTGAACTCTTTCCCAGGAAGCTTGACCCCTTGATTGCACACATTGGTCATTTTGGGTCTACAATAAAGATAATCATCTAGTAATTTGGGGGTTGTTCACAATTTCTACACATTCAATGTTAATTAATATGAAAGGCACCGGACTGGAGTAAGCCCTGCTGTAAAAGTAGCCCACCTTTCGGCAGCCCAGGGCTGATGCTTTGGGCACTGTGCGCCATCGGGGCCATCTCTCTATCCCCTCTGCCCAGCTGTTCAGCGTTTCTCTTCACCTCTTCAAACAATCCCCAACCCTGGGAAAACAAAGCCTGTGCATAGGAAAAGAGCCCAAATGAAGTCCACTCACACTCGTAAGGCCAATGTCTTATCCTTCTCAGCAACATTGGAAGGATTTTCTATTAGGAGGAAGAAGTTTCAAGTCAAAGTTTTGAGGGAAGCGGAATATGTGTTGAACGCCTACTATGCTCCAGTTGTCATTCTATGACAGAATCAAAGTTAACCTTCCAAAGCAGCTCTGGGAGGAGGCCGTTCCACATTCCCCTTACTGAGGGAAGTAGCCTCTTTGGAGGTACAGAACGGCTACAGCCTGAAACAGCTTTGCGATGTAAATGTGAGGCCTCTAGGTCAGCAGAATTCAGGCTTACAGGGTGGCAGCTCGGAACCAAGACCAGGAGACAGAGAAGCTGAGTGAGCGAGACTCCGGAATGCTTTGCCTTCCCCCAGCTTCGCTCAGAGCAGGCTGAGTGTATTCATTTTCAACACTGGACTTCAGGAAAGCTTCTGTATTAAGAAATAAACTGAAAAATTAAAAATATTTTCTTTCAAAATAACTTCTTTGGCAAAGGGAATCTTTTGGAGGGATTGAAACAGGGTGTGCCATGGTCATATTTGCTTTTTGGAATGTCACCCAAGGCTGTGTAGAGAGTGAGTCTAGAAGCAACTCTCCCGCTAAGGAGCAGCTCAGGGATGGAGACAGAGAACAGACATGAGATGTGTCCGTGAGGTTGGCCTTCTAGATCCCAGTGACCCCAGGCATGATCTTGGACCAATAGCCTCAGTGTCACTGGAGAGATTGTGAAAAATGCAAACTGTCGGGCCCCACCCCAGTCTCTGGAACAGGAGTCTGCATTTGGACCAGATCACCAAGTGATTTGTATGCCCCTTGAAATTCAGAGGTCTTGCTTCTGACTTCTTGCCTGGTGAGGGGGCAGGGAAAAGAGTACGATGATAGTGACCCTGTGGCCACACAATCAGGGAGAATGCTAGAGCAACCTAAGGGAGATTCTTCTTCGAAAAGAGGGCTTTCCCCTCCCCTGTTTGGTGGTTATGGTAAGGGTCTTCTGGTCCCCAGCCTCTATCTAAATAGCTGTCCGACGAATAGTGTCATTGGTTGTTAAGGTTCTGCTTGCTTTCTTGTTACAGGGCAGGTCCTCAACGGCTGTTATTTCATTATAATGTAGATGAAGAAAGAACTTGATTCCTAGCCAGGCTGCTGTCTGGCTGGAGTCTGCACGTTCTCCCCATGACTGGGTGGGTTTTCTCTGGGTGCTGCAGTTTCCTCCCATGTCCCCAACTATGCTTGTCAGGTGAACTGGTGTCTCCCTGCTCCCTGTGTCGGTACAGGTATGCTTGCAGCCCTGTGACAGGGTGGCATCCTGTCCAGGGCTGGTGCCCACCTTGTGCCCTAAGTACAGGGATGGGTTCTGGCCACCTGCTACTCTGAACTGGGATAATTGGGTAAATAATTATCTTACTTGTTTTTATTAATCTTTCTTAAATACACATACAGCTCACACTTATTTCAATGTTTAATTCTAGAAGTGTTTTGGCCTTTATTTAGAAATCGATGGTGCTTCTGTGACCAGAAATACGCCAGTAGGAATGTCACCCTTATTGGAAAATTGGCTTCATCATACATAATTTTGTTTAAAGTGGCCATTTCCAAGAACGTGTCTATGATATTAAGTGATGACTTTACTGTCTTGTCCTTTACTCTTGGTGCAGATTTCTTCAAGCGTCCAGGCCACCTCCCCTGCTTTTGAGCCCGGGCCTCCTCCCTCTACTAAATTGGCTCATTGTAAATCTAGACTGTTCTTGCTTGACTTTCTTTTTCTCTTCCCGTCACTTTCTCTTCCCGTCACTTTCTCTCTGGGCTTGCTAAGCTATGGTGCTGGTGGGCTCACAGTGCTCTTCAAAGAAACATTTTAGTATTAGTAGAGTTTGTTCCTTAATTCAAAGACATTAGAGATGGGTCTATTCCAAGCACCGAGTGAATGAGAAAACATTTAGAGGCACCTGGTCTTTAAGACTCCCCACCTGCCCCAGAGGAGATGGCCTGTCTCCCACTGTGGTTCCATATGTAACTGGCACTCCAGAGTTTCTCAACCTCAGAGAACAGTGTTCATTTCTACCTGTTTGCCTCTTTTCCCATAGTGCTCTCTCTGTTTGCCCGGAATGCTCTGCTCCAGCTGCCCTGCTGCCTTCGGGGTGCCCCCACCTGTGTGGTCCCCGTGGGCACTGCGCCATCCAGCCTGCTATCACAGTGAACTCCAATTGTTGATTTACATGCCCCTCCCACACTTGATTCTGTGCCTTTTCATCTTTACACCCTCAAAGCATAACAGAGAGCCTACCTCATACCAGAGGCATGATAAATATTTGTCCAGTGAGTCAGTAAAAGACTGTGTGCCTGCGGATGAGGCCGGCTCCAGCAGGTGGGTTTGGGCAGCTGAAGAGTAGAGCCTGGAGCAGTGAAGTCGTGTCATTAGAACTCCTGAACTTCTAGACCTGAGGTGGGGGA
Source organism: Arctocebus calabarensis (assembly GCA_963573935.1). Classification (NCBI taxonomy): domain Eukaryota; kingdom Metazoa; phylum Chordata; class Mammalia; order Primates; family Lorisidae; genus Arctocebus; species Arctocebus calabarensis. The sequence goes on from CAUYON010113768.1 coordinate 5,792, forward strand.
GCTCCTCTTTATAGCGCCATGGTTTTCGAGCATCTCTGAATTGCTTGAAATACCCTAACGGCCCTTTGTGATGAAGTGTAAACTAGAACATTCTTCCCCACCTTAACTTTATGAGCAAGGATTGCAACCTGCCCAGTGTAATTTCCCCTGAAAAGCTTGCGCAGCACTGAGTAAGTGGGTTTGGTCATTTTTATGGGTGTTTTATCTGGAGTTACAGAGGTAGTTTTTGTAAGCTTTGACTTGCTGTACACTTAGAGCCCAGGGAACAATAGACTTACCCTTCGCCCAAATCCGCTCCATCGCCTCTGTTTGCTGAGGGATTCCCAGCCTTAAGAAATGATACACTCCTACACAGTCTAGCTAACCCCCCAAACAAAGTCCAGGACAAAACAAGGAATGTCAAGAATACTAAAGCAAGATAACACTTCTATTGTAGCTTCAAACTCAGAAGACGCATTCCTCCCTACCTTAACTTAAATCACCTTTCAACAGAAGACGGAAACAAAGACGGACCCCTGGGAACAGAGAGCGATGGAGGATGTGCTCACATGGGTGGCACATGCGCACACTCTGTTGTTGTTTTTCATTGATCCTTTGTTGCTGCTAACAGAGACCATGATACGATCCTGACTGGCAAGCGGGCCCAGCCATTTACCTTTTCATTCTCCTGCACGGATGATCCTCTGAGCAGAGTCTACTGATTGCCCTTTCCTTTCCCTTCATCCTTTGGACACACACCTCTGAAATGTGGTTCTGACCCTTCACAAGCCCCAACCACACAGTGGCCATTTCTCATTTGTACTCTCTGTGTTGCTGTACCACCACTTAAAATGTTGTTTCTCCGTCCTTTCTGAGAACGCCACAGTTGTATCTGATGGGAAGTTGCACATAGTTTTTCTCTGGTCATCTCCCCATATATACTGTCAAAGAACATGGAGAGTGTCCACCTTGAAAAGATACCCCACATTAATTTGGAGCCCTTTCTATTCCTTCCCATGGAAACGCTGGTTGGCTCACCAGAAATCCTAAGTGAGCCATCCATGTGGATCAAGGTCATGTTTCTTGCTCCCCTGCAGAAGGGCTGTAGCTGGCCCCTTTGCAACACTGGGGTGGGATGCCCCAATTTCATGCCCTGATTATCTGAATTTGATGGCATACACATGGCCAAGATGGAGACAATCTGAAGATGCTTGCAGATCCTGGAAGTGATGCTTCTTGAAATAAAGGAGGCATCACGAAACATTTTGCCCCTTTGACAACATCTCACAGAGCCTAGTCCAACTTTAGTGATGCCACCTTCGACCGGATTCCTTCCGGTGTCTGCTATAGTTTTGCCAATTCCCATAATATTATTTCAACTAGAATCTAAGATTGACTTATACAAGGTAAAGTATGTCTGCAATGATAAATTATTTTTTAAGATTTAATGACCTGTGGTGAACTGTACTAGGGTTAATCAAAGTAGCTTTCACACAGAAGCCAGTGCCTGGCTGTGATATAATCATGGCAAAGCAACAACTTTGAACCTCATTATATTGTGTGTTCCATTTACTATGGAGTAGCCAAAAAAAAGGTAAAAATAAAATGTCACCCTCAATGCATTAATTCTAGCTTAGTGACGAGGGAAGATTTTTCTTTCTTTCTTTTTTTTTTTTTGCAGTGTTTGGCCAGGGCTGGGTTTGAACCCACCACCTCCAGTGTATGGGGCCTGCACCTTACTCCTTGGAGCCACAGGTGCTGCCCCCAGATTTTTTGTTTTTAATGAAAAAGAAATTTTTGAAAAATTTCTTTTGCAAAAGGAAATCAAATAAAGAGGGTGCCAAAAAAATGTATAAACATTTTTCAGAACAGAAAATTCTATTGAATTTATAACTCTCAAGTCACATTTGACTTCTGCAATTATAAGAGGTGCTCAATGCAACTTGTATTCATCTTTCGTTATCAGTACATATTAAGTATTATAATTTTAACACAATTTCTTCTTCTGAAAATGTATATACATTTCCAGCATCCTCTGTTTATTACATTGGGAATTGATTTCATTTTAAAAAATCACAGGAGCCACACCGTGCATTTAAAGCCACCTATGGCAAAGAACATTACGACTTGCTCTGATTCTCTTGTCTTTTCTTCTTTTTTAAAGTGTGTATGTGTTGTGTTGCTGTCTGGAAGATGACAAATTGTATACTTCAGCGACATAAATTACCTGAACAATTCACTGGAGACATTCCCAGCAGAAAGGCCAGGCCGCTCCTGTGTTTCCCTCTGTGCTGCTGTGAGAACACTATGTTCCCTCGGGAGCCTGGTGAGGCCTGGCCAGGCTAAATTATTTTCACATGCACGGTCCACTGCTTAGACACCCAAGACCAGGGCTTTTTCTCCCACTCTGTCTCAGAACAGGTGCGCATTCTTGTGCCAGCCCCTCTGTCCTGCTTTCCTGCCTCTAGTGATATTTGGTATTGGATAGTTCAGGGACGAGAGACCATCAGCTATGCACCTGGACAATTATCAAATAAATGCTGTTTAGAGAAAGTGAGGATTTTTATAAATTCTCCTCTGTGATTAGTTCCCACCCTGAAGGATGCATTCTGGTTGTGTTTATCTTTGCTGGCACATCTACAGATAAGATATAAACACAGTTATTAATCATCTGGCACCTTTTAAAAATAGACATGATCATCTGCCACCTAACTCTCTGTGCGATTAAAGTCTGATGTGCACTTGTCAGAGGTTCTAGTGTTTTCCTTTATTCACAAGTCAGGTCTTCCTGTGAAGACCTCAGACAAGATCTTGACCAAACCTTCACCTGCCTGGCCAGAAGTGGCAGCCCTACCCATTTCTCCACCTGCTTCTGAACTGTCTTTTTCATACATGTCCTGGAAGACACAAATACATGGAGTATGTCTAGAAGATGACAACGGGGGTTGAAATAGTCTCAGTGTCGGCCTTACTGATTCGAAATCTCCCAGGGCAGGCAAGAAGTAAACTGTCTGCCTTTTTCACTTGCTGTGGTCCAGTCAGTCGTTCTGAATATGCATTTGGTGTTACTTAAGTCCCAGACACTTAACAAGCCCACACCAAACAGAATAGTCAGTTGTCACCATCGGTTTCCCCCCTCAGGTGGTTGCTCAGTCCCAAATCTCCCATTTCAGTGACTAATACCAGCATCTTCAGTGTGATTCTAAACACCTTGCCTTCTTTACTTTCTCTTGTTCATGGTCATTACTAAATCAAGCTCATATCTGGATTGAGGAAGCAGCTCCTCGTCATTTACCTGCACCAGCCTTTCTGTCTTCCCTCTGCGTAGCTGCCGGAACAAGCTCCTGCAAATGCCATTGGTACATCCCATGATTCAATTAAAAGGTCTGAGATTACTTAGGTTGTCCATCACATGGCTTTCTTTTTCCTTCTCTCTTTCCTCTTATTTCTCCCCATCTCCTGTTCAATGCGCTTGCACTTAATAAGTGTCACGAAGAGGTTTGTCCTTACATTTTTGCTTGAATCTTTTCAACAATCTGGACTCTTCTCTCCTACTTTCTTTGCATTGCTTCAGTCTCTTTAATTAGGCTCCCGTTCTGATTACCTCTCCATCTGCTTCCCTTGTCACCTGTAAGTTTTTTGTCTATTGCAATTTGAATCACTATTAAGAATTTTGTACCTGATGATGATTTGTTTTATAATTGCTCACAAAGTACTTCTAGTGCATTTGGAAAGTACCTCAACCAGATTCCTCTCTTTCTTTCCACATGGCAGAAAACTTCTTTAAGTCAGAGACTATGTCTTCTATTGTTTTTTTATACCCCCCCTCAATTTTATGCTTCTATTAAGTATTCATTCAACTAATGTTCAAAAACACAAAAGGGCTGCAAACACATACATAAGTGAGAAAGACAGGCGCAGTTCCTGTCCTCAAGAACCAGTGTGGAGTGGAATTATAGAACTAATATCTTTGTGACATAAAGGGAAAATTAGGCACATGTTTTCCAAAGTAACAGAAAGTATGTGTGATAGCTTTGCAAGTAGCAGCCTCCAAAATTTCTTCTTGATCCCTACTGGCAAGAGAAATGGGAGAATCACATTCAAATAGTTATTTTCAACAGGTATGGGATGCAACAACAAAATTAGAAAATAACGTGTCAGACATTAGAGACAGGCCATCTGCCAGATTCTGTTGACCTCTTGTATTCTCTCAAAATAGGAGAACCAGCCTTCTAAGGGGTGGAAGTGTCCCATATCTTGATCTGGGTTATGGCTATACTGTTGTATATATATGCAAAAATTCAAGACAGATGCAATGGCACACACTTGTAGTCCCAGCTATCTGGAAGGATCACTGGAGCTGGGAACTGGAGACCAGCCTGGATGAAACAGAGGGACTCCATCTCAAAAATAAATAAACAAAGGGCGGCACCTGTGGCTCAAAGGAGTAGGGCACTGGCCCCATATACCAGAGATGGTAGGTTCAAACCTGGCCCGTGACCGAAAACTGTGGAGAAAATAAAATAATAAACAAGAAAGTATCAAGCTCTACCAATGTTATACCTCAAAAAATAAGTGTTTAATAAAAAAAGAAAAATAGGTAGAAGAGAAAAAAAAAAACTACAAACTTGGCTTTTGGTGTGGCTTTTTATTACTGAGAAATTCCCAAGGATCAACCATGTACAGAGCCCTAGGACTCAGGTTGGAGATTTTGTGTGTGTGTGTGTGTGGGTGGGGGGGTCATGAAAAGCGCACAGAGTTGTCTGAGTGGATTTGTGCTTCCTCCCGGGCATGTGAGCCTTAGGGGGAATGAGTGATTTTTAGAATGCTGAAGGATTGGTTCAAAGCCTGAAGATCGATGAACTCTGGTTGCACCTTAGAACCACCAGGTACATTTTGAAAGAAACACCAATGCATGGATGCCCCCCGACCCAACCTGGGAGATCCTTCTTCAGTAGGTCTGGGATGAGGCCCTGCATCAGTATTTTCAAAAAAGCACTCCAGGTGTTTTTATGTACAAGGAAGAAATCAGAATCCCTAGCCAGTCTCATCCCCTCTAGGGAGCGTTAAGGAAATGGAATGTCACAAGCTCAAGTGATTTGCCTAAGGCAGTGCTTCTGGGCACTCATCTCAGTGCCCAGAGAGCATGTCCTGTCTACACCTGCCTGGAGGAACCACTAGCCCCTAGGTTATGAAGGAATGAGCGGTCAGAGCCTGGAATCAAATCCAAGTGTTTTGATTCCTAACCTCTAGTTTGTTCTGCTTCACCTCCCCTAAATGGAGACATCAGTATTTGAAACAGAAATGGCAGCTATTGCTTTAATATAAACTTGAACTCATTAGGGCAACCCCATTGACTGGAAACATCAGAAAGAATCCATGAGGGTGGACTTTAATCTTTTCTTAATATAAATAACATTGCCAAAGACCCTCCCGGGCCTTATTTCTTATTCCCCTTCTTCCCGGCCCTTCCCCATCCTCTCATTGATAAAATCTGTCGCTTGGGTTAATACTTGGGACTTAAAAGACTTTACGGCATCACTCTGGCACACTTCCACATTAAAATATATTAATAACAAACACCAGAACAAATGGAGGAAAACTTTGAAAAAGACAAATGAAGAAACTGATATATCTTGAAACAAATATTTGAGAAAGGACACTAATGAAATTTTTCCCAAGCTGGTTTAAGACACGCAGCAATACACAAGCTGTCCAACTAACATGCCTTCCAGACCCTCTATAATGGTATCTTTAAATCTACATGAAACTATTTAGGCATTGAATAAAATGTCTGTTTTTAAATACTCCACGTGTGTCCACAGGAAATTCACTAATGAGATCACCTTTTAGAAGGCAATGTGGGCTCAGCTCCTATAGCTTAGCGGCTAGGGCGCCAGCCACATGCACCAGGGCTGGCAGGTTTGATCCTAGCACAGGCCTACCAAACAACAATGACAACAACAATTATAGCCAGGTGTTGTGGCAGGTGTCTATAGTCCCAGCTACTTGGGAGGCTGAAGCAAGAAACTCGCTTTAGCCCAAGAATTTGAGGTTGCTGTGAGCTGGGGCACCATGGCACTCTGCCAAGGGTGATATACTAGACTCTGTCTCAAAAAGAAAAACAAAAGGCCAATGTGAATGACTTTCTCAGAGATCCATCCTCCAGACAGACTGAAGGTAGCAGTGTACTCACCTAATACTTTTTACGATTTCCTTACTTTGAGGTAATCAGTGAAATTTCTGCATTTATCTGGATGACTGCATTTGCTCTTCATTAGTTATATAAGTCTTAGCTTAATGATTATTATATTTTTAACACGTGCACATGGTATGTCCACATATAAAAGGAAGATCCATCTATAATGCTTTGTGTCCATACATTTGAATAAGAGCTTATAGATGAGAGAGGGGTTTAGACTAGATCTAACCTTATGTTAAGATTGGCGTCCGTGGAAATTAAATAACAGAGCTCTGGTGCTAAATAACTCTAACTACAGCTCTGATCTCACGTGGAGAACATTTCTTTAGGTGCTTCCATCCTTGTTTTCTGACTTACAAGGAACAGTTGTTTCATTTTCTTTTCCCAAAGTAGACTTGTTTTTATTCTCTGTGCTCTCCCATCCTTTCTCCTTTAGGACCTCTTTATCTCACTCATCTCCTTTCTTTACCCTCTTCAATTTCTTACCTTCACTGAGGCTTTCATATCTGCCGAAAGCATGAGCAGAAAAAGAAAACAAACACAAACACAGAGAGAACCAAGCCAACAAGCTGACGGTTGGTCACGCTGACCCTTATTTAATTTATTTAATTTCTCATTTGTGCCCAAGTTTCTCAATTACCTTGTCCAAACTCTTTGCATTCTCTGTATCATTTGCTATCAGTAACAACTCTTTTTTTTTTTTTTTTAACCTTCTCTCTTCTCTTGTTCTCCAGGTCATATCACTATTCTGGTTCTCATCCTTCCCTTGACTACTTTTACATTTTCCTGATTGTAATTTCTTTTTTGGGGGGCCTTAGGTCACCTTTGCACCCGCCACCTCTGGTATATAGGGCCGGCACCCTACTCCTTGGAGCCACAGGCGCCTCCCTGATTGTCATTTCTCTCTTCTACTGACCCCTAAATGCAGGGATCATTTGTGATTTTACTTTTGTGTTTTACATACTCTCCCTCTGGGAACTCATTCACGCTGATGATTTCTACTATCCTCCCTTAGTAGAATGACTGCTGAGACTATCTCTGGGTCTATCGGACCTGTCTACCACTTCTTTAATCCTATTGTACAAGATCTCACTTGAATGATCTTACCAGAATTCACAAAGTCCTGCCTAATGTACTAGCTCCTTTTCTGAAAATAGTAATCTTGGCTAAATGTAGTATCTTTTTCAGGTACTTGCACTCATAACCTTGGTCATCCTACTCCTTTCTTTTGCTTGAATTCTGTGACAAATTCATTGCTTGTTGATTAAAAAACCATGCTCTCATTTTCCTTTTAATTTATCTTTCACTGCATGACCTAGTTCAGACCCTTGTCATATCATACAGTTGTACTGTCGCAACTTCTTTGCTGATCTTACTGTCTCCAGGCTCTTGCCTATTAGAATATTTTAGACAATACAACTGAGCTGTTCATGTACATTGTCATTTGTATCATATCTCCTCAACTGGATTGTAAACAGTAAAGGTTTGATCAGGGGCAGTGACTCCTGCCTGCAATCCTATCACTCTGGGACGCCAAGGCGGAAGGGCTGCTGGAGCTCAGGAGTTAGAGACCAGCCTGAGGGAGAGTGAGACCTCATTATTCCTAAAAATAGAAAAATGAGCTGCGTGTCGTGGTGGGTCCCTATCGCCCCAGCTACCTGGCAGACTGAAGCACGAGGATCACTGGAGCCTAGGAGTTTGAGGTTGGTGTAAGCTAGGTTGATCCCGCAGCACTCTATCCAGGCCAACTGTCTCAAAAAGAAATAATTAAGAAATAAACAAATAAATAACATAGTAAAGCCATAAAGAAAATGCACACACTTTAGATATTTAATAAGCGTTTGTTCACCCACTTATTTCTTCATCTGATCAGTATTTGTAAATGTTTGATAAGCTCTGTTAGATGTTGGTGTGTCCATGTGAATAAAATGTAGCCTATGAGCATAAAGGTTCTTATGGGTTCCTTACTGAATAAATGAATATAAATGGCAAAACAAAACAAGTATATAAGGAAAGAGTAATATTTGCATAGGGCAGGGGAAAGCATGATAGTTTTGTGTCAGTGAGATGTTGAATCTAAGGATCACCTCTGAATCTAAGGATCACCTCTTACCAGCTCTGTGACTGTAGTGAGTCAGTCAAAAATGATTGTGTTAGTCTGGGCTCTTTAACAAGCAGAAGCCATAAGAAAACATTAACAAGGATTTACTGGAGGAAATCCCTGAGAAGGATAAAGGCAGAAGGAGAAGGAGTAGGTAGGATGAGACCCCAGACCATGATGTACGTCTGATCCCTATGAAGGGGAGAGGGAAGGAGGAAGGGTTGGACAGAGGCACTCAGATTGCAAAGCAGTTGCAGAAAAGTTTTGATCACATTGATAGGAGCCCTCCAGCTAAAGTTAGTTATCGAGAAGCCCTGCATCTCACAGGAATGGCTGTGCTCAGTCACTGGGCAGAAACAGTTTCCAAGAAGTGTGGCTTCTGAGAATGAGGCTGTGCATGCAGAGGGCAGCCACAGGGGCCAGCGTTGGGTTACACGCCCTGCAGGACACTCAAGCAGCACCCAACCAGCACAATGCTTTGGCTCTCAACAACAGAAAGCTCACAATTGACAGCTCAGTTAAGACAGACAGACTTTTTCTGCGAAGGCACAGAGAGTAAGTCTTTTAGGCTTTGTGGGTCACAGGACTGTGTTAGAGCACACAAGCTGCTATAGGCCTATATAAATGAGTAGGCCTGACTGTATTTCAATAAAACTTTCTTTACAAAAACAGGCTGGAGGCCAGAGTTTGCCTATGGGGCGTAGTTTGCTGAGACCTGGTTTAAGAAAATAAGGCAATATTTTCCTTACACTAAGTTCTCATAATGAGGACTTGGAGTAAGAGAGTATAGGGATATTTCACTGGATTTACATGCCATAAGACTTTGATCTTTTTACTCACTTGTTTTCAGCACTTTCAAAACCAGTAATGAAGTAATGACTTCTCTGATAGCTGTCCCTTATTTAAGAAGCCAAATTATTTCTCCAACATTTCCTAGCATAAACAAGCTAAGTAATCAATCAAATATTTATTGAGACGCTATTACAGGCCAGATAATGTTCTAGGTGCTCCTCCACTTGACAAACAGAAGAAAATCTTTGTCCAAATGCAAGTGTTGTAGTGGATGGGAGGCGGACAGTATAAACAAGATCAGCAAGTGAACGACATCGTATTAGATGATGGCAGATGCTATAGACAAAACAAAGCCAGGAGGACGTTAGCCTTGCCAGATGGCGGCAGGGAGGAGAGAGGTTGCATTTTAAATGGGATGGGTCAGAAACGCTGTTACTGAGAAGGTGACATTTGACTAAAGACAAGAAAGTATTAAGAGTAAACTATGCAAATAAATTAGGCAAATATTTTCTTGGGAGGGTGGTTTATCAAATGCAAAGGTCTGATGCAGAGAGGTGAGAGCAGCTGGGGCAGAGTGGGACAGGGTTAAGGTGAGATAAGACAGAGTTTGAGGGTGGCTGGGGGTCAGGGGCCAGGTGCAGTAGAGCCTCTGGGCTTCCGGATGATTCTGGCTTCTCCTTTGAATGAGACAGATCCCCACCGGACAGTTGTGAGCAGACGGGGACACAGTCTGATTTACATTTAACAGACTGAGTGTGGGTGCTGTGCTGGGACCACCCTGGAACAGGTGGGAGGATGAAAGCATGGACATCAATTAGGAGGCTTCCAATCCAGAGACTCTGGGGACTTGGATCAGGACAGTGGCGGTAAAGCTAGAAGAACCTGAAGACTGACCAATTGATAAGGAAAGAAAGGGGAGAAAATGGGAAACTTGGGATTCTTCTTTAGATACTTGCATGCCATTAGCTGAAATTTGTCAGGTCGTCGGTGTACTTCTAGCTGCAAAGAAGGCCAAGAAAAAAATAGAGAATGTCTGTGGGTCATTCAATGAGTAATGTTTGTACTTAATTTCTCAGCTTTTCCTGGACAAAATAAAGGAAGGATAAAAAGTCTATGTGATGATGGTGAACATTACATGAGCTAAGCTATAGAAAGCTACTGGCATACAACAGATCCTTTTAACTTTGAGACTTCCCCTTCTTTTTCCTTTCAGTGGCTTGAGATGTCATGGTAAGTCTGTGGTTAGCTCAGCCTGAAATCCTTATTTTTTGGACTTCCTCATTTAACGAAATGGCGACACTGCTATTTTTTACAATTACTATGTTGGCAGAAAATAGGAACTTTTTCTTTTCCCCCCAAAGCCACAGCTTCTCCAGAACCCAACTGGCCTAGTTGGCTTCCTCACCTCTCAGTCACACTTTCTTCCCACCCCAAGGCTTTTGTTTTCAACTTTAAGCTTCAGTTTCTGTGTACAACGATGGTGGAAGGATTTCCAGATTCTTGGTAATCATTAACCATCCAGAGTCAGGCACAACCCTCCCCCAACTGCCCTCCCAGCCGAGACGTTACTGGAGAATGTCTGGGAAGGACACTCACAGAGCACAGAGACATCCAAAGCCAGTGAAGGGTGTCGGCGGGGTGGGGGCGGTGGTCTGTGTGGGGCCACTTGATGGAACAAAGTCAAAGAGAACCAAATGCCACTGGAGGAGAAAGAACCATAGAGAAGCTTTCCTCTGAGGAGAAGAATCCTCACCCCCACGTCTGGCAGAGAACTACGTGGCCGCATTCCTAAGCCCTTCCCAGGCCTTATCAGTTGACTGCTATTTACCTTACACTCCTTTATCCTGGTGCAGGGAGAAGGCCAAGGTGTTTGTGCATGTTTATTCCTATATAGGTGGCCATAAAATCTTGACTCGTAGATAATATTGTTTTATCGTTCTTTGTAATATAAAAATAATAAGTCTTTTAAAACGTGTTTGTCTGTGTTACCAGACTTAGTGGCCGCTGTGTGTGTGTGTGTGTTTGTGTATCTACTGGGGCGTAACATACTACCACATACAAGGTAAGGGGGCTTAGACAACAGACATTTATTTTCTGACAATTCTGGAGGCTGGCAGTCCAAAAATTAAGGCTGTGGCAGGGATGGTTTCTCCTGCGGCTCCCAGGTTTATAGATGGCCACCTTTCCCCGTGTCCTCTCTACTTTTCTAGTTTTCTTTGTGTGTGTGTGTGTGTGTGTGTGTGCGCGCGTGTGTCCTAATCTCCTCTTCTGATAAGGACACCAGTCACAGTGGATTAGGGACCACCCCAATGACCTTATTTTACCCTAAATATCTCTTTAAAGGTCCTATCTCCAAATGTAGTCACATTCTCTAGGACTTTGGCATATGAATTTTGGGGAAATACTAATAGCCCATAATAGTAAACATATATATACTGTTATGTGTACGTATATATACAAATATTATTATATATGCTACATAAAATATATATTCTGTATGTAATAATAAAATAGATTTTTATATATACTTTCCATCCACATCCTCTTGCGTGTGCATAACACGCAATTCTGAGATGCTGAGACATAACAATTCTGAGACGCTGTCCTTTGTGTGCTGAAGTTTCTTCCTCTCTGAGAGAATACCAAGCCCTTTACTATGCCAGGTAGCTTCCCTGTAACTGTAGACCTCATCTTTCCCTTCTCTGCCAGAGGCTCTTGTCTGGATCAGTTAATCTTTGCAAAATTCTCTGAAGGGAAAGCTCCCTTAACCTCCTAACCCCACCATGTCTGTTAAGTAGAAACCAAATAGGGAAACCGGGAAATGTCACCTGTAGAGGCTATCAGCAGAATCTCAAAGCAAAAATGCTCCCTGGGTGGGGGCTATAGCGGGTGAGCAGGCTCCCTGCTTTTGTCTCCTTGAAATGCCTTTAGCAGAGAGCAGGAAAAGAGACCACAGCGGGGGACTCTCACAGGGTAGACTTCTGTTTAGGCTGAGGAAGCAGGGACCCAGCCAAAGACCAGGAAGAGACCCATGCCTCTGGGTTAAAGATAAACTGAAGAGGTATTTTAAGAGCTAGCTACTGGCCCAGTGGGAACAATAGATAAGTTAAAGGCCTGGGGATTAAGCCAATTTCATCTCTGACTAACTTTGTTAGGAGACTATAAATGGCATAAAAGTTGGCAACATTCATACACTTGAAAGGAGGTTTTCAGGGCAATCTTGACTTCCTCCTCGGTTTATGGTCAAAATGGGTAGAGAGAGCTTGTCTCTCATTACAGCCCCATACTTCACTCATTTGGAGCGAATTCTCTTCTGGTCAGTTAAAGATTGGTCTAACTTAATAAATCAGATGTAGCTACGAATTTGTCTAAGTCCTCGCTACTCAAAGTAGCAAGAAGCTTAGACCAGTAGTGGCAGCATCTCTTGCCAGGTTGCTACAAATGGAGAATCTCAAGCTTCCTCTAGATCTATTGAGTCATAATCTACTTTTAAACAAGATCTCCCAGTTGATTCCTGCTTGTTCTTACTAAAATCTGAGAAGCAGTGGTCTAAGGCCCTGCCATGCCACTAGTTAGTCTTCTGGAAGGGAGAGGTCACATACTAAAGTACGATTCTCATGTTAGAGATTGTTTTCAATAGTACGTGACGTTGAGTAGATAATAAGTAAACAAGTGTGTTTTGATAATCAATAAATCTAGCTTTTTCCCACTCTTAAGTATGTGCATTAGCAGCTTTTTAAAAAAAGCTTCAGATAATTATGGGGGTACAAATGTTTTGGTTACATGGCTTGCTTTTGTGCTTTTGAGTCAAAGTGATAAGTTTGTCCATCACCAAGATAGTATAGATTGTACCCATTAGATGTGAAGTTACCCATCTACTCCTCCTTCCTCTCACCTTCTTGGTTTTCATTGACTTTTACTACCATAGGTACACGAGTGCTGATCGATCAGTTTCAATTTAATAATGAGTACATGTGGGGTTTGTTTTTCTATTCTTGTGATAATGTGCTTAGAAGAATGGTCTCCAGCTTGTTACAAAAGGTATTAGTTGACCATTTTTTTTCATGGCTAAGTATTACTCCATGGTATACACAAATCACATTTTATGTATCCACCCATGGGCTTTGGGTTGATTCCACATTTTTGCAGTTGTGAACTATATGACAATAAACATTCTAGTGCATGGGTCTTTTTGATAAAATGACTTTTTTTTTCTTTTGGATAAATACCCAATAGTGGGATTCTAGATCAAATGGTAGGTCTGCTTCTACTTCATTGAGGTGTCTCCATACTGTTTTCCACAGAGGTTGTGCTAGTTCACAGTTCCACCAACAGTGTGTAAGTGTTCTTTTCCCTCCACATCCATATCAGCATTAGTTATTTTGGGACTTTTTGGTAAACATCATTCTCCCTGGAGTCCTTGATTATCTCATTGTGGTTTTGGTTTGCATTTTCATGATGATTAGAGATGTTGAACATTTTTTTCATATGCTTATTGGTTATTAGTTTATCTTCTTTTGATAAGCTTCTGCTCATGCGTTTTGCCCATTTTTTAATGGTTTTTAAAAATTTTTTTCTTGCTGATTGGTTTGAGTTCTTTGTAGATTCTGGTTATCAGCCCTTTATTAGATGTGTAGTAAGCAAATATTTTCTCCCTGTTCTGTAGATTGTCTATTCATTCAATTGATTACTTCTTTGGCTATACAGCAGCTTTTAATTTAATCAAGTCCCATTTGTTAAATTATGTTGTTGCTGTAATTTCCTTTGGGGTTGTCTTCATAAATTCTTTCCCTAGACTAATGTCTATGAGAGTTTTTTCCAACATTTTCTTCTGGATTTCTTATAGTTTCATAACTTAGGTTTAAGTCTCTTATCCGTCATGAATTAATTTTTGTGAATGGTGAGAGGTGTGAATCTTGTTTCAGTCTTCTATATGTGGCCATCCAGTTTTCCCAGCACCATTTATTAGACAGGGATTCTTTTCCCGAGTGTATGTTTTTGTCTGTTTTATCGAAGATCAGACGGCAATATGAGGATGATTTTATGTCTGGGTTCTTTGGTCTGATCCATAGGTGTATGTCTCTCTTTTTGTGCTAATTCCACACTGTTTTGGTTCTGATAGCCTGGTAGTATAGTTTGAAGTCTGATAAAGTGATAGCTACAAATTCATTCTTAATGGTTACGGTTGCTTTGGCTATTTGGGGTCTTTTCTGGGTCTGTATAAAATGTAGAACTATTTTTCCTAGATCTAGGGAAAAGGACATTGGTATATTAAGTTATATAATTTTGGATAAATACCCAATAGTGGGATTCTAGATCAAATGGTAGGTCTGCTTCTACTTCGTTGAGGTGTCTCCATACTGTTTTCCACAGAGATTTTGGATTTGGTTTTCCAATATATAATTTTGGATTTAAAGCAATCCAAAATTATATATTGGATTGCTTTAAATATATAGATCACTTTGGGTATTATAGAAATTTTAACAATGTTGAGTCTACTAATCCATGAGCTAGATATGATTTTCCCTCTGTTTATACCCTCTGCAATCTCTCTACTTAGTGTATTGTAGTTCTCCCTGAAGAGGTCTTTCATCTCCTTAGTTAAATTATTCCTAGGTATTTATTTTCCTTATTGCTATTGTGAAAGGTATTAAGTATTTGATTTGATTCTCAACTTGACTGTTGTTGGCATATATGAATGCTACTAATATGTGTAATTGATTTTGTAATCTGAGACTTTGCTGAATTTATTTATCAATTCCAGGAATCTCTTGGCAGAATCTTTGGGATTTTCTAGCTATAAGATCATATCATCATCGAAGAGTGATATTTTGACCTCTTCTGCCCCTATTTGGATACCCTTGATTTCCTTCTCTTATCTAGTTGCTTTGGCTAGGACTTCCAGCACTACATTGAATAGAAGTGATGATAATGGGCAACCTTGTCTGACTTCAGTTCTAAGTGGGAATGCTTTCAATTTTTCTCTATTCAGTATGATGTTTGTGGGTTTGTCATCAATAGTTTTTATAATTTTAAGGTGAGTCCCATCTATGCCTATTTCATTGAGCATTCTTATCATAAAAGGGTGCTGAATTGTTCAAATGCTTTTTCTATGTCTATTAAGATGATCATATGGTCTTTGTTTTTGCTTCTATTTATGTGGTGAATACATTTAAAGGTTTGCATATGTTGAATCATCCTTGCATTTCTGAAATGAAGGCCACTTGGTCATTGTGGATTATTCTTTTGATGTGTTACTGAATTTGGTTTATTAAGAGTTTATTGAGAATTGTTGCATTTATATTCATAAGGGATATTGGTCTGTAGTTTTCATTTTTGTGTGTGTCCTTTCTTGGCTTTGATTCACAAAATGAGTTGGGGAGAATTTCTTCCTTCTTGATGTTATGGAATGATTTCTCAGGATAGGTATCAGTTCTATGTAAGTCTGGTAAAATTTGGGTGTGAAACCATCTGGTCTGGGGTTTTTTTGCTGGAAGATTTTTTTTATTGCTGCTTCAACTTTGGTACTTGATATTAGTTTATTCAGGAATTCTATTTCTTCCTGATTGGACCTATGGAGGTTGGAGTTCCTAAGAATTTGTCCATTTCCTCCACATTTTCAAGTTTATGTGCATGAAGCTTTTTATAACAATTGGAGGTTTTATTTTGTATTTCCATGATATCAATTGTTATTTCTCCTTTTTCATTTCATATTGAGCTCCTTAGAGTCTTTCTTTTTTGGTTCTGGTTAATCTAACAAGAAGCCTGTCAATTTTGTTTATCTTTTCCAAGAACCAACTTTTTGTTTATCTATGTTCTGTATAACTCCTTTGTTATCAATTTAGTTACTTTTGCTGTGACCTTGACTATGTCTTTTCTTCTGCTGGGTTTCAGGTTGGTTTATTCTTTCTTTTCTAGTTCCTTTATAAGCTTCATCAGATTGTTGATTTGTGACCTTCTTTTGAATAGATACATTATAAGGCTATGAATTTTCCTCTCAGGCTGCTTTAGCTGTATCCAACAGATTTTTGATAATTTGCATCCCCTTTATATTTATTTCAAAGAATCTTTGATTTACATCTTAATTTCCTACTTGACCCAACTATTATTCAGCACTAAGTTGTTTAGGTTCCATGATTTTGTGTAGAGATGGGTGTTTCCATTGGAGTTGATTTCTAATTTTGTTCCACTGTGGTCTGAAAAGATACATGGTATATAGTTTCTATTTTTAAAATTTGTTCAGACATGTTTTTTGGCCTAGGAATTTGCAGCTTTATTATTTATCTAATTATAGCACATTTATGTTGTGCTATCTTGGGTCAGTTATTTGACTGTATAGGAATCAATTTTATCTTTCATAAAATAAAATTTAAAATAGTATTTATCTCATCATATTCTTATAAGCTATAAATTAATTAGTACCTGTGAAGTTCTTGGTGTCATACCTGGCATTTTTTTTTTTTTTTAAGGGTAGGGTTTTTGGGTTTTTTTTTTTTGTGTGTGTGTGGAGACAGAGTCTCACTCTATCGCACTTGGTGGAGTGCTGTGGAGTCACAGATCACAGCAACCTCCAGCTCTTGGGCTCAAGCAATTCTCTTGCCTCAGCCTCCCAAGTAGCTGGGACTACAGGCGCCTGCCACAGCGCCCGGCTAATTTTTGATGCAGTTTGGCCGGGGCCGGGTTTGAACCCACAGCCCTCGGTATATGGGGTCAGTGCCCTACTCGCTGAGCCACAGGCACTGCCCATGCCTGGCATATTTTAAGAGTTAAATGAAGGTTAGCTAAAAATACCCAGCAGGCTCTTCATAAATACTTTGTAATTAAATTCTGTCCAGGTGAGGAAATCACCATGGTATTAATTTTTGATATTTTTTCATTGCTGCAATGAATAAATTTGCTGTATTAATTCATTTCCTCATTTACTCATTTGGCAATTTTGCAGTACCTACTATGTGCCAGATTCTGTTCTAGGTGCTATAAATGCAGCAGGAAGAAATCAAAATCCCTGCTCTCATAGGCATCACATTCTAATAGAGGGAGGCAGAGTAAGTATGATATATAACATGATGATATGTGCTACAAGGAAAAATCAAGCATGATAAGGGGTGGGGAAATGTGGGTGGAAATTGATATTTATTAGCCAGGCATGGTGGCACACGCTGCACCTATAGTCCCAGGCACTTAAGAGGCTGAAGCAGGAGGATCACCTGAGCCCATGAGTCTGAGGCTGCAGTGAGCTATGCGCACTCTAGCCTGAGTGACAGAGCAAATTAAGGAAATTAATAATTTATAAAGGTGATTGAGAGAGGTTGTGCCGATTATGCTACCCTGGAGAATACACCATTAGGCAGAGAGGCAGTGAACTATTTGCCTATCTGGGGAAGAAGAGTTTTGTAGACAGGAAAACTAGTGCAAATGCCCTGAAGCAGGTGCTTGTCTGGCCCATGTGAGGAGTAGCTGGGCCACTGTAGCTGGAGCAAAGGGAGCAAGAGGAAGAAGCATAGTAAGTGTGAGGCCAGGCATGTGGGTAGGGTATGGCAGGCCAGGTTGTGCAGGGCCTTATGGACCACTGAAAGCTTTTGGGCCAACAGGAGGTTTTAAGCACAGGATGGATGTACATTCTAGTATGATTATTCTGTGCCTACAATACACAGGCATACCTCAAAGATACAAAGATTTGGTTCTAGACCACTGCAGTAAAGCAAATATTGCAATAAATTGAGTCACACTTTTTTTTGTTGTTTCCCAGGGTATGTAAAAGTTAAGAGGGGCAGCACCTGTGGCTCAAAGGAGTAGGGCTCTGGCCCCATATACCAGAGGTGGTAGGTTCAAACCTGGCCCTGGCCAAAAACTGCAAAAAAAAAGTTATGTTTGCACTACAATTACTTAATAATTGTGTAATAGTATTATGTCTATAAATCAATGTATATACCTTAATTGATAATGATTTATTGCTAAATATGAATGATCAAAAATGATTAGCTGTTCTGTGGAGAATTAAGGACAAATACTGACATGGGTAGATAAAATTGGATTTAACCAAAATAATCAAGAAAACACATGCTGATGGTTTAACATGGGGCAGTACAGCTAAAAGTGGTTGTCACATGTCACTTCTGACACTTCTTTCCAGGGCCCAGGACTGGCCAGGTCTCTGGCCAAGGTTAACTAGGTTCCAGACGTGGACCGCTAAGTTACCTTGCTCTGGTTCAGTTTCTCTTAGGTGCCTGAGGGCTATCTACGTTAGCTGGAGAGAGAAAGAGAGAGAGAAAGTCTTAGAGAGAATAAAGCAGTCTTCTTAGAAAGATAGATAGATCTTAGTCTTTAGTAAAGCTTAGTAATCTTCAGCAGAGAGATACTGTGCTGGGATTCTGCAGGCAGGATAGGAGACAGAGTCAGAGTAAGTGGGTCTGTGATAGAATGTGCATGCTTCTTGACTGCCTTTTCCTCCAGCCTAATATAAGGCTAATCTTGTGCCTCTCAATACCACAGGTGTAGAGATTGCCAATTCACCACTGCTCTCATCTCGCAAGCTCTCATGCTTGTTAGGAGAGCTAAATCTCTCTCCATGCCTTTTCCACCCAGGTGTTCCATTATTGAACTATACAGGTATTTCTTATAACTCTTGCTCCTCCTAGCCATAGGCTATATGGGCTGCAACAAGTTGTAATAAATCATCAGGTATATTCAGGATGTATTTTTAAGACACAGCCTATACAGTTCAATGTATAATAAGATGTGGTGGGGTTGGGGAATAAGAGAAGAGAAACTACTCATATGATTCTAAGACCTATGGCCAGAGTGACTACAAAAATTAAGTCACTGTTTTATAAGATTAGGGAAAAGCACAGATTTGAGAAAGGAATTAAACATCTTAATTTGGACATATTAAATTCAATTTGTTCAGCTGAGAAAAGTAGAGATATCAAGTAAGGAGGAAGATACACAAGGTTAAAGCTCAGAGAAGATCGATCTGCTAAGCAAAGTGGAAACTTGCACCAGCGAATCAGAAAAAATGCTGTTGAATGTGTCTCTTGGAAGTGAAACAATGGACCATAACAGTCTGTCTCAAAACTTTCAGTGTTACAAAATAAAATATACAAGATAATAAATGTTATTGGTGTATATTGAGTATTACAATTTTAATAGTTTTTTCCACTCTTAAAATGCGTATACATTTTTTTTGCATCCTCTGTACATAGGCCTTCTGTTGTACCATGCATGGATCCTTGGTACCTCAAGCATACAAATGTCAGGAACTACATAAAAATGGTTGTTCATGACTTCATATATAACTTTATTATAAACAGCACTGTTTCTGTTGTTTTTTAAAAAAGAAAAACTCAGAAACGATGTTTAGAGCCATGAAATTAGATGAGATTAATTTAGAGGGGTGAGGGTAGGTAGAGAGGGACGAGCTTGGTGGCATCCAAAATTGAAAGATTGAGCTAATGAATAGAAAGCAGCAAAGACTGAGAAGTTCTCCAGAAGGTAGCAGAACACCCAAGAGTTCTGAAAGCCAAATGAAGATAGTGTTTCAATGCTTTCAATGGTTTGTACACAGTGAAGATTGAGAATTAACTATTAGATTTAATGATGAAATAGTCTTTTATGACCTTGATAAGAATAGTTAACATGGATTAGATCTGAGTCAAAGAGAATAAAGGGAAAAAGTAGAGATAATGATAACAGACAAATCTTTTGAGAGGTTTTACTGTAAAGAGAAGCAGAGAAATCAGGTGATCATGGCAGGGAGATGGGAAAAGGAGTGTTAACAAGATGTGGGATATTGCAGCATGTTTACATACTGATAGGAATTACCCAACAGAGAGAAGGAATGATAGAAGGAAGGATGATGACAATGACTCCTTGAGATCACAAGAGTGGGGTGGGATCTAATGCCTAAGTGTTGTGGTTGGTCTTGGTTAGAGGTCATGACAGCTCATCCATGCAAAAGGAGAGAAGGTAGCATAGAATGCATGGATGGGCACAGCCTTCAGGTAGATAGATAGGGGGAAAATGGGAAATTTCTATTCTCATTGCTACATTTTAAAAAATGAAATAAGAAGAAAGGTATCAGCTCAGGGAAATGAGTAAGGAGGAAAGATTGAGCCTTCCAGGAGAATGAAGTGAAAATTAAACATCAAGACCAGTGGAAGAGGGAATGGGGTCTGAATATACAGAACCCCTGGTGGGCAGCAGTCAGGTACATTTGAGGTTCGTGGTCATGCAATTAATGAGGAACCAGGCAGCGTCTGAATATGTGTCTGTGGGTATGTGTGTTTTGGTCTCTTTCAGTTGCCTATTGCAGATGTGGAATTGGCCAAGACTTGTGCCTCACCTGGTTGTACTCACGGTTAGGTACAATGTGCACATAACCTCTGGAGAAACTGGATTGCCAGCTCCTTAGGAAACTCCCAGAACAAGTGCAAAGTATACAAATTAAGAAAAATCATTTACTCCCAAAGAATATGCTGTTACCCTGATACTCAGCTCACATTAGATTTCCATATTTTTATATTAAAAGACATTTATACCTGAGAAAGAGATATACATTTACCTATTCAGGCCATATAATTCTTTAATTATCCTTTAAGGCATTTAATTAGGCCTTTTTATGTCCCTTAAAACATTATGGACCTTATTTAATGTCTACATCTGAAAATAGGCAGCTCCTAAATGGAAGGCCATCCATTTTGCTGAGTCAGTAGTCTGTTGAAAAGCCAGAAATGTGGCTATTTCTGGGGCTTACAGTATCTCCTCAGAATACTGCTTAATTTATTAGTGAGAATTGAAACCTTTTGTTTCTCTCACAAGGCTGGGGAAGTCCTTAATGACAGATTTGTGTCACCCACATTTCTTTTCTGTGTCTTCCTCCACAGTGTATGATTACATTATTACCCAACTTGCATGAATGTTCTTTAAGTAGTATTTGACAGAGGCATTAAAAACTGAGGGCCCTGGCAAGGAGGAAATATCGTATTTTCCTGAAAAATCTTTTGCAACCTCCTATGATGAGTATAGGGGTCGCTCTGTGCTTCTCAATCTTCCTCAGGTCACTCTTGGGCAATGGGAAGCTGACTACACCCATGGTCACTAATGGTCCTTGGCACACTGTTTGTGTTGAGCTCTGCAATGTATGCTTTGCTAGCTGTGTATTTCTTATGATGCACAGGTGCAGGAAATACCCAGGGGGCTTCCCCACAGATCTGTATTATGCACATCTTTGACGTGATCACACACTGTACTCTTTCACACCTCCCCTCTCTCAAGTCTTCCCTGATAATGCCAGGGCAGGGACATTCTGTTCCTAGCTCATTAGTCAGGAATGTTACCAGACTGCCCTGAAGAGGGTTTTCTCTTGTGTGGATTTTTTGGGCAAGAAAATCTGAAAATCATACTGTCTTTAGGATCACATTTCCTTCACTTGCATCCAGCTACTAAATAGACAGACGATCCCGTGAAATACTAGTGAATGCACCACAATGCCCAAATTAGTAGATATATGGCAGACAGAAGAGTTTAATTGGTCTCTGGGATAGTTATCCTTAAATTCATTTTTCCCAATGGTTCCCAATTTGGCATCATCTTGGAGGGGAGAGTAGCCCTTCTAGTGCACCCAGCTGGAGGATGGTAACATGTGTGCCTGCCTGTGACCTCTTTGTAGGGATCTCTGTGAAAGATAAAGGGTTATGCACCAGATTCACAAATATTTATCAAGTGTTTACCCTGTGCCAGGTGCTGTACTTTAGACAAGCGATTCTTGCATTTTGCTGCAGTGTTTTGATCTTCTGGGAGTTTCTGAAAATATCCTGATGCTCAAGTTATAGTCTATACTAAATGAATCTCTTGGCATGGTGGTGGTGGTGGAGGTGGGGTCTGGGTCAGACATAGGACATCAGGATTCTTTGAAGACTTTCCAGGGAGTCCAATGTGCAGTCAAGTTTAGAACCAATCAATGCCTTGTGACAGCACTCCTCAATTTTAATTTGAAAAGGAGTCACCTGGGGATTTTGTTAAAATGCAAATTATGATTCAGAAAGTCTGGAGTAGAGCCTGGGATTCTATATTTCCTTAAAACTCCCAGGGAGCACTGATGCAGCTGGTCTACAGGCCATACTTTGAGTAGCAAGCAATAAAGGTCCTTTGTTCCTAGATGTGTCAAACCTTCCTGCTCCAGAGACTTCACACATGCTACTCCTTTTCTTCCCTGGATTGACCTCTCTGGAACTCCCTAGGAAAGATGCCTTTCTATCCCCCACCACTTCAATTCCCTTAACTACCCAATAGAGAGCAATCTGTAGCCACTTCCTCTATAATTCTCTATCACTGGGGTCCCCATCCCTTGGGCCATGGACTGGTACCAGTCTATGGTCTGTTAGGAACCAGGCCACAGAGCAGGAGGTGAGCAGCAGGCCAGTGACTGAAGCTTCATCTGTATTCAATGCTCCCCATTGCTGGCATCGCTGCCTGATCTCCACCTCCTGTCAGATTAGTGGCAACCTAAGATCTCAATGGGGCCCAAACTCTAGTATAAACTGCTCATGCAAGGAATCTAGGTCGCTCCTCCTTATGAGAATCTAATGCCTGATGATTGGAAGTTGAGATCTAGTGCACTTGAATCATCTCAAAACCGTCTGACTCCCCTACATTCTACTCCCCTCACCGTGACAATGGAAAAATTGCCTTCCATGAAACCAACCCAGTTGGGCATCACTGCCCTATCACCACACTCTCTTTGCTTACTTCCTAGAATTCACACAACTATTAATTATTGGTTTGTTTCCTTGTTTTCTCAGTGATCTCTCCTGTTAGTGCAAGTGCCAAGAAGCCAGGAACCACATCTGTTTTGTCCTTTCTAAGTTACACTCAGCACCTCATGTGGTGTCTTATATAGAACAAAAATTTGATAGATGCTTGTTGAATAATTGGCAACGGAAGCCTGGCCAGTTTGATCAATTTTTCTATTTCAGATGAGACAAGAAACAAAAGTTATGGAAGAGAGTATCTTCAAGTATCTTCCCCTGCCCCTTTCCTAAAATGAACTTTGACTGAAGAAGTATGACATAGATCAAGACTCCTTCCTACAAACAGAACATAGAGGATACTAGGAAAACCTGCCTGGCCTAGGGAAGGCACTCAATTCCTACAAAAGGACAAATCATCAGTTTCCCAGTGTTATTTTTTGGGGTCATTGCAACTCATAAAAATGGCACCCAAGGTAAAGAATCAACAAAGAAATATCAGAAACATCTCAGAAACTGAGGTAACCGTGGAGCTGCTTCACTACTAATCTGACACCATATTAGAAGCCTTCACTTGCCAAGGGCAGAATTTGGTCCTTGGCCAAATCTGGGACTTAAACAGCAAACATATCAAGAATCTTATTTGATGATTTATTTTAATTTTAGAAGGTGAAAACATGCACGCACAAAAAGTGGTATTGATTTTCCATGCAGGGTGCATAGGACAGAGATATTTGAGGACTTTGAGTGCTCCTGGCAAAGGGCCACTGAGAGTCTAAATGAAATGATTTAGTGGGATTAAGGAAAGAGATGCAAAATTTATCAAGCCACACAAAAGCCCAGTATGGGAGGTGAGGTAATACCATTGTAAACTTTATTCTTGAGAAAACTAAGGCACAGAAGGACTAACCAATAAGTCACTGAGCAACCTTGGGCTGAGGAGAAAGGTAGAGAACAGGGTCAAGGAATCTCTGTTCCCCTCAGACGCTTCAACCACTCAGCCATATAGTTTCTCTCTTCCTCACTTCAGCAAGGGATTTATGTTGTGTTAAATTTTTCTAAACAGTATATGACAGAATCACAAGCCTGTGTCAGGCATATACATTCTGAAGATAATTTTTTTTGTGTTTGCCTTAAGTATTTATTTGGTTTTCATTTTGAAAACTCAGCCATCTGCATTGACCACCTTGGTGCTGAGAATGCCCATGGTCTGTGTGTGCTGGTGGGTATGTGTTAGTTACACCTCCTCTTCTGCATTACAGAATAATAAACAGGAAAATGGCCAGAGGAATTGGAGTGGCATTTAGGGACAGGACTCCCATACTATTTGCATAACTGATGACCCTGTTTAAATCAAAGTCATAACATAATGTCACCCATATATGGAATAGGAATCTTTAGGTAAGATTATCTATCTTCCTTTCACATTTCCAAGTCTGGAATGTCTCAAGCTGAGATACTCTATGTGATTAAAGCATTGAGAAATCTTTTAAGAAAAAGTACAAATCAGTTCAGAGTAGATGATTGCTGGGGGAAGTTTCACGATTTGTCCTTTGGCCATTCAGTTCTAATCCTGAGAAATAGAGTAAAATCCATTCCATATGGGCTCCAGCATAATCTTTGAGGAACAAGAGATTGATGAGGGCACAGTATCTCACCATGCAGACAAAGCACAAGAAGCTGCCCTAGGCAATCACAGAAGTCATAGGATTGCAGCACTGGACACCACCTGGGTGTCTCCTCACCTGACAAAGGCCTCCTTGGAGAGGGTCCCTACCTTCCCTTGTGAAAGATGGAGATCTCTGTGAAAGGTCATTCTTTCCTGGTCTCCTTAATGTGAACCTATGCTTGTATAACTCTAAATTTCACACATTTGTCTTAGTTCTTACCTTTAATTTAATATTAATATATGAGATCTATCTTCCTTCTATAGTATATCCCTTATAGAATTAAACAGAGTTTAAATGGTCAGTTTAAAATCAAAAGACTACTATTTCTTTTAACAGCAGTGCTTTGGACACTTGCACACAGATATTAAGACTTGGTTTATTATTCTCCTGTATCTGGAACATAAATTATTGTTTCTTGTATGATATGATTCTACAGCCTTCATGCTAGCTGCTTGTTATTCATTCATTTAGTCAGCAGTCACTTACTTATTCATACAAATCTCTGTATTTTCCAAATACACACAACATGAGATGACTGTTACCTCCACTGCATGATCAACAAAGCAGGCTTATTGTGTACCTGCTTCTTTACCAACAGCTTCATCACATAGTTCTGGTCTGCTTCTAGCTGAGTCCATCTTCTGCTGGCTGTGAATGGGAAGATATCTGTCAAAGAGTTCATATTGATATCTTCAAATACAATTTAAAAGTGTCTTGAAAAAGAATGGAAATATACCGAATAGTAGACACTGCGAAGAATGAGATTAACCCTAAGGAAACATAGACAAGCTTATGTTTCAAACTCTAGCTTGAGGGTGGCACCTGTAGCTCAGTGAGTAGGGCTCCGGCCCCATATACCGAGGGTGGCAGGTTCAAACCCAACCCTGGTCAAACTGCAACAAAAAAAATAGAGGGGTGACGTGGCAGGAGCCTGTAGTCCCAGCTACTCAGGAGGCTGAGGCAAGAGAATCGCCTAAGCCCAAGGAGCACCAAGGGTGACAATGTGAGACTGTCTCCAAAAAAAAAAAAAAAACAAAAAACACCCAAAAAACTGTAGCTTGAAAGAGGTAGCGGACTGTTTGTGGGGCAGCAAGTTTTGGTATTCGCTGAGATATTTTCAGATGTTGTTGTGTGTCTTTCAACTGCTGGCAGCATGGACTATAAGATTTGATTCAGTTCTTATTAGATTGTGATTTTAATAGCCCCTGTGTCTTTAGACTTCTTTAGCTTTTTTCCTCCCCCATATTATTAGGTGTTGTTTTTATAAAGCATAGGGAATAAATCCTTCTCTCTGCTACATTGAAGTACCTTCTTTGCCCCGTATCTATATTAAATCTCCCACTCCATGAACAAATCCGTGGGAGCCACCCATCTATGATAGCAGTAGGTCTTTTGTCATTTACTTGGTTCCAGGCATGGCTCAAAGAGCTTCACATGATTTTAATCTTGCTGTTCTTCTAATAGTTTTATAGTTTTAGCTCTTATGTTTAGATCTTTGACCCATTTCAAGTTAAGTTTTGCATATGATATAAAATAAGAGTCCTGCTTTACTCTTTTGCATGTGGATATCCAGTTTTTCTGACATCAGTTGCTGGAGAAACCATCTGTTCCCTACTTAATAATTAGTTTTTGCACCCTCATCAAAAATCATTTGATCCTATATGTGGAGGTTTTGGTCCCTGTATTCAATTTCATTGAAATATAAATCTGTGTTTATGTCAGTACCATACTGTTTTCATTACTGTAGCTTTGTGATAATTTTTGAAATTGGGAAGTATGAAATCTCCCACTTTGTTCTTTTTCAGTCTACTCAAAATCCCTTGAGCTTCCATATAAATTTTATAATAGAGTTTTAACAATTCTGAAAAAAATGCTATTAGATTTTGATACAGTTTGTGCTGAATCTGTACATTACTTTGGATAATATTGATACCTTAACAATATGAACTCTTCCAATCCGTGAACATGGATATCTTTTCATTTATTTGTGTCTTTAATTTCTTTCCACAATATTTGATATAGAGTCTGATGTTCTAATCTTTTACTTCCTTTGTTGAGTCTATTTCTTTTTAATGCTATTGTAAATGCACAGATGAGCATACTCAGGCACAGAGACATTAGTAACTTGCCTCATTAATAGTGGTAGTGATGTCATCATTAAACTGTGAAGCTGAATTTGAACCCAGCTGCATGATTCCAGAGTTGTGTTCTTGAGTACTCCACTGCTGTGTTACTATGAGAAGTAGAGTAGATTTTTACAGGCCTTCAGGATGATGAAGAATTTTAGCTGATTTATGGTGGAAAATCTGAACATTATGCTTTTTGCCTACTCTTCCCTGTCCTTTTTTCACTTTTTCAAACTATCTCTTTCAAACAGTTCATAAAAGGGAGACAAACTGTAAACAACCGACCTTCAGCTCTCACAACTTTAGAACCTTGACAAAGATTTATAGCCCATTCTCTTTAGACAGCCCCTTTTCCTTCCTTTCTTAGCTGGACTATGAATGGCTCTTATCTACTTCTGTTATTTTTTTCACATTTTACTTCAATTTCCTAGAATAATTTCAATAAATAATTGGAAACTGGTTTGGAGACACAGCAATATTTTTTTTTTATTTAGTCACTTTGTAGTAGCGACTTTGGCATTTTCCTTATGATCTGTTTGTCTGCACTATACAAGGATCCCTTTGTATAACCAACCTCAATAAACCGATGAACCAAACAGAGGCTTTGTTTATCTCTAACACAGTAATAATAATCTTCTTTAGGAGTCAGGCATTAATTTAACAATCTTTCTCATGAGCCCGGTTTTCAAATGTTTGAAAAGGGCATGGAAATACTCAAATGTTTCACTTGTTTTATTAGGAAAGGGTTGTAAGAACTCCATGCAGAAACCCCAAATTGGAAAAATGTTTGTACCATAACACCCTCTATGCAACCAGTAAAGAAACAATGGGGAGAAAATATCAATTGTTGTCTCTCTGTCTCTCTCCATCCATCCAATTACTGATGAAATTTACACATACACACATACACATGCACTATCTTTTGGTCTCTATATATCCATCCAATAAATGACGAAATTCTATTCATCCCTATTCTTAGATATCCTCCAGTCCATTCATTCTCTATTTCCACTGTATTGTCTCAATTTAGGCTCTATTATCACATGGCTAAATTGCCACTGCCGTCACCCAACTGGGCTCTCTCTCTCCAGTTGTCCCTTTTCTATCCCATTCAAAATATCACTGGTAGGATGATCCTCCTGAAAATAAATCTCATCAATGGATATCACCACCTAAAACTGCATGACCTTCATTCATTCCATTTCCCCTTTCTCTAACCTCCCTCCACCATATTTCTTTCTTTCTTTCTTTTAGTTAGACTAACTTTTAGGACATTCTATTGCCTCCTTTTGGAGCACTAGCCCTTCTTTTCTGAGGTATTATTAGTTTATTCAAGTTCATCCATAAAAATGAAAACTACTGTAGTTTTAGACAGAAAGAAATTTAATACAGGGAATTGGTCACATAGCTGACATAAAAACTGAGAAGGCAAGTGAGGAAGTGATCCAGCTCAGAGATTGTCAAGAACAAGAAACAATTACCACCCTTAGGCCTGGAGGATGAAGGGAAGAGATGGTATTTTATCTGATCAGAAGAACCACATAGATGCTAAAATCAGAGCAGGAGCTGAGGCCAGGGAGAGAAGAGGTATCTTGTGAGACCTGGAGCCATGGTGGATATTCAGCCATTGCTTGAGACCATATAGAAAGAAAAAGGAAAGAGGGGGTGAAATATTTAGTCTTCCTCAGTGCTTCCCACTGGCTGAATTTACACTGAAAATAGAGAATAAGAAGCCTGGGAAGTGTGTTTCCCTCTAATAAACGAGAAGGATAGAGAAAGGTTGGGAAGTGATCTGCATATAATATTAATTCCCTCTTTTTGGATTCAACTTAAATGTTACTTCTTCTGGAGATACTGCTCTAGTAGCCAGCAGTGGCCTTCACCTCAGATTTATTACCTTTTATATTAGATTATAATTTAATAATTACTTTTTCAGCTAATCTATAAGATTCTTCAATCACATAGTGATATACTAATAAATATTTGTTGGATGGGAACTGATTTGGTAATTGCCCCCCTGGAATTTGCATCAATTTACACTTGCTGAAGCAATAAAAGTGCTTATTTCTCATTATCCTTGCCAGACTATGTATAAGTAAACTTCTTGAGGCTTGAGAATCTGATAGTTGTAAATGCTACCTCCGTTTCGCTTTTTATTTGTATTCTTTTTATTGTGTGTGAGGATAAATATCATTTTGTATGTTTAAGAATTTACAGTGACTGATTATATCTTTTGTACATTTTTCCATTTGGCTGTTGATCTTGGTCATATTTATTTATAGGAATTCTTTATATATCAAGGAAATTAGCTCTTTGCCTGATCTGAGTTGAAAATATTTTTTCTCAATTTGTTGTTCATTATGAAGCTTAGATTATCATGTTTTACCAGACAATATTATCAAGATTTATCAAAAAAAAAAAGATTGGTCAATATTTTCTTTAGTGGTTTTTGATTCAGTATGGACTTTGATTTATGATTAGGCATTCCTCACCCTAAGGATTATGTACATTAAAAACTCTTGTTTTCTTTCAGTATTTTATTGCTTTTAAAATTTGTATGCTTAGATCTGTATCAATCTAGGATTTATTTTGAGATCATTAAAAAATGTATGGCTAAAACTTTACTTTCCTCCCTAAATATCTCTTTAACTCTCTCTGGATCATTTGTTTAATAATCCATTTTTTTTCACAAAATGCTATTGCTATTACATATTAAATGTGTGTTTATTTCTGGAAATTCTGTTGTGTTCCACTGTCTTACCTATTGATGCAGTGATCTCTTAATGGTTTAATCTTTACAGTGAGGAATTTTGATTGCAGTATTCAGATGTTCCAGTTTAATTACTATTGAAAGTAGTATACCAGGTAATAAATAATAAAATTATAACCAAGTATTATTATATTAGTGATTCCAAACTAAACCACGAAGAGAGAGGGCCACTGCTTTCATGAAACAGAAATCAATATAAATTATTAAAAACATACTTTTTTTGGCAGTTGTGGCTGGGGCCCGGCTTGAACCCACCACCCCTGGTATATGTGGCCTGCTGCCCTACTCCTTGAGCCACAGAAGCTGCCCCAAAACATATTTTTAAATGTATCAGAGAAGTATGTAAGCAAGGAGGATTGAGTGTACTAATTTCCAGTGAGGGGGAAATATTTTTTCTGGGGTCCACCAATGATGGCCAGCCATTTTTATTTTTTACTCCTGGGGCATTTGTCTATTCTGGGCATAGATTGAGGACTGAGTTTATGTAGGCAGAGAGACTGTGAAGGGGGGCAAAACCCAGCAAGCTGTAGCAGTCCTGCAACAGAATGGAAAATCACAGGGAAATAAATACACAACTGGACTTCCCCACAGTGACTTTTTCTGTTTTCTGGTACAATTGGAAGACTGATGGACTAAGATGAAATACGTGTATTCTAATAGGTAGCATAAAATGTCTCATGGTCTTGGGCTTGGGAGATAAAGTGAGCAATTGCCCTCACTACAAAGCCACAGTTTCCTTCAAGACCTCAGGCAGATTTTGAAGACACATGCTGTGGGACGCTGGAGATCAAGGATAGAACCTCTGAAGGGCAGAATTAGAGTCCTTAAATCTTTCAGTACTGAGGACATGAAGACTCTTCAGGCTTTTGGTCAAAGGGCCAGCAATCAATGCCGTGGGAGCAAAGGGAAACTAGAGAGGAAATGGTTTTTACTGAGCTGAAACTCAGCAGTGACCCAGCTCAGTTTCTCACTGAACTGAGTTGATTAGAACCTCACTTTGCCTTCCTAACAGAGGAAAGGAGAAACACTCTCTGCTGGAAGGTAACATTTTCCAGAGTGACTATAGAGTTTCAGTAAAATAATTTAAAAATAATCAATCAGGCTAGGTGCCTGTGGCTTAACGGGCTAAGGCACCAGCCACATACACCTGAGCTGGCAGGTTCGAATCCAGCCCAGACCTGCCAAACAACAATGATGGCTGCAACCAAAAACTGGCTGGGCATTGTGGTGGGCACCTATAGTCCCAGCTACTTGGGAGGTAGAGGCAAGAGACTCACTTGAGCCCAGGGATTGGAGGTTGCTGTGAGCTGTGATGCCATAGTACTCTATCCAAGGTGAAAGCTTGAGGCTCTGTCTCAAAAAATAAATAAATAAATAAATAAATATAAATAAAAATAAAAATAATCAAGCATGCAAGATAGCAATAATGACTAATAGGCAACAGAAGAATCATGCCTTAGACAGAGACCCAATAGTTATCATGTTGTTGTCACCAGACAAAATCTTTAGTATGACTGGGATTACTGCTCAAGAAAATAGAGCAATATGAGCAATGTAGATGAAAGAATAGATAAATTTAATACATAAGTAAATCTATAAAAAGAAACTAGGTGGTTATTTCAAAACTGAAAATCTTAGCAAATCATAAACGGGATAAACAGTTGGCCAATTATAGTCGAATTGCTTAAAATTAAAAATCTTAAAAGAAAAAAAGAGTTGTTTTATCATAAAGACACTTGCACTTGAATGTTTATAGCAGCACAATTCACGATTGCAAAGATGTGGAAATAACCCAACTGCCCTTCTACACAGGAATGGATTAATAAATTGTGGTATATGTATACTCCAAATACGTTTGTTCTTTCTCTAGAGCTTAGCAGCCTCACTATATAATTTTTTCTCTGTTAAGTTGAGAACGTTTACCTTTCTCTTAAAGGAATAAATTAAAAAGAAGACATTACAATTGATATCATAGAAATACAAGATATCCACAAATAATACAGAAACCTCTACACACACAATAGAAAACATAGAGGAAATGGATAAATTCTTGGAAACACACAATCTCCCGAGTCTGAATTAGGAAGACAAAGAACTCCTGTCCAAACCAATAACAAGCAACGAGACAGAGGCAGTAATAGTTCTCCTAATTAAGAAAAAACAAAAACAAAAACAAACAAACAAAGGGCCATGGACCAGCAGGATTAACAGCCAAATTCTACCAGATCTGCAAAAACTGGCACCTACCCTGCAGGAATTATTCCATAACATTGAGTGATCCTGTGTCTAGCAAACCAGAAGATTCCACCAAAAGACTCCTAGAACTGATAAATTTAACAAAGTCTCACGTTGCAAAATCTATGTGCACAAATAAGTAGCATTTCTATTTACTAGTAACATTTAAGCTGAGAGCAAATTAAGGACTCAATACCATTGACCATAGCTACAAAGAAAATAAAATACCCAGGAATACACTTAATCAAGGAAGTGAAAGATCTTTATAAGAAGAACTTTAAAACACTGAAGAAAGAAAGCATAGATGACACACAAAGAAATAGAAAAACATCCCATGCTCATGGACTGGCAGAATCAACATTGTGAAAATGTTCAGACTGCCTAAAATGAGTTAGATGGTCAAAAAAAGTTGTAACAAAATACCAGTGTTAGATTTCACAGGTGTAGAAAAATTAATCCTAAACTTCATTTGCAACACCCAAAGAGGTTAAATAGCCAAAGCAATATTAAGCAAAAAGAACAAATCTGGAAGTATCACATTACCTAACTTCAAATGATACTACAAATCTATAATAATCAAAACAACATGGCACAGGTATAAAAGTAGAGACATAGATTAATGGAACAGAATACAGAACCTAGAAATAAAACCATACAGCCATGACCAACTGATCTTTGACAAGGAGGCAAAAACATATACTGGGAAAAGGGTGACCTTTTCAATAAATGGTGCTGGGAACATTGGAAAACCACAAGCAGAAGAATACAACAAGACCCCTATCTCTTATCATATACAACAATTAATTCAAGAGGGATTAAAACATGGAATCATAAAAATTCTAGAAGGAAAAAAGGAAAAACTTTTTAAAAAGACATTGACTTCTGCACAGGAAAACTTCTAAACAGGAAAGGAAATAATCAACAGAGTAAACAGGGAACCTACATCATAAGAGAAAATATTCACAAACTATACATTTGATAAAGGACTAAGGACCAAAATCTACAAAGAATTTGAACAAATTAGCAAGAAATAAACAACCTCATTAAAAAGTAGGAAAAGAAAATGAACAGATTTTTTTTCTGAAGAAGATAGATAAATGACCAAGAAACATTTGAAAAAACATTCAACACCACTAATCATCAGATAAATTCCAATTAACACCATAATGAGATAGCACCTTACCTCTGTCAGTGCGGCCATTATTAAAAATCTAAAAACAACAGATGCTGACCTGGATTGCTTATACTTATTGATGGGACTGCCAACTAGTACATCTCCTATGGAAAATAGTATGGAAATTCCTCAAAGGGCTAAAAGTAGCTCTTTTAAATTTAATTCAGTAATTCTATTACTGGGAATCTACACAAAGGAAAAGAAATCATGTTATCAAAAAGACACTTGCACTTGAATGTTTGTCAAAGCACAATTCACAGTTGGAAAGATATGGAATCAACTTAAGTGACCATCAATTCATGAGCAGATAAAGAAAATGTGTCCATACACAACACACACACACACACACACGCGCGCAGAGTACTCAGTCATAAACAGGATTGAAATTATGTCTTTTGCAGCAACTTGGATGGAACTGGAGACTATTATCCTAAGTGAAGTATCTCAGGATTGGAAAAATGGACACCACATATTTTCACTAATTATGTGGGAACAAAATGATGGGCACACACAGAAAGAGAGAGAAGTAAAACACATTGGAAACTGAAAACGGAATGGGTAGGGCAAGATTATAAAAACTTCCCTAGTGTTCACAATGAACACTGTCCTGGTAATGGGCACGCTGAAAGCCTTGACTTCAGCATTATATAGTGTATCTGTGTAACAAAAACATTTGTACCTGCTTAATATTTTGAAATAAAAATAAGTAAAGACATACTTGAAGTAAAGAAACAACAAAAAGAAGAACTTTGCAGCTTCTCCTTGGCATATCCAAATTGCTGGCATCACTAGTCACTGTTTTTTTTGTTTTCTTTTAAACAGAGTCTCACTCTCTTGCTCAGGCTAGAGCACCTTGAGGTCAGCCTAGCAACCTCAAACTCCTGGGTTCAAGCGATCCTCTTGCCTCAGCATTCTAAGTAGCTGGGATTACAGGTTCCCACCACTGCACCCTGGTGATTATTCTATTTATGGTAGAGACAGGGGTCTCACTCTTGCTCAGGCTGGTCTTGAACTCCTGAGCTCAAGGGATTCTCCTGTCCGAGCCTTCCAGAGTGCTAGGATTACTGCAGCTGTGGGCCACTGCCTGCCTAACTAGCCTCCCTGCTCTTAAACCTTGGGGCCATTATTAAATAAATAAGGGTGACTTGACACAGGTACTGTGATACCATAAGCACTGAATTGAATGGTAAGTCTACTTAGCTCTAAAGAATTTCCATGCTGTTTTCCGTAGGTATTGTATTAGTTTGTAGTCCCCACAGAAAGTACAAGCTATCTGGGTTAGTGTCTGTTGTTTTGACTTTTTTAATAATGGCCACGTAACAGAGGTGAGATGGTTTCTCACTATGGTCCATCTGAAAATCTAGAAGGCTACTGAGGGACTTGCTGGCAGGAAGTACGGTGTAGAGATGCTGGACAAAAAGACAATTAAGTCCTAGAGAAGACACAGTGGACAGACTTGAGATTTCCTCATGCTGCTCTGAACAGTACACAATTTACAATGCAAGTTGTTTGTTTCTGGAATTTTCTATTTAATATTTTGGATCATGGTTGACTGAGGGCAACTGAAATTTCAGAAAACAAAACTGTGGATAAGGGGCTACTTATTGTATTGTGTGTCAATTTCTGTCAAGAACAGATGGCAATACTTCCCGAATTATTAACAAATCAAATTCAGTGGTGTAAAGAAGGATTATACACCACACAAAATTGGGTTTCTTTACCATGTTAACATAGGAGAAAACCAATAATTTTCTTTTTTTTTTTTTTTGAAACAGAGCCTCAAGCTGTCGCCCTGGGTAGAGTGCTGTGGCATCACAGCTCACAGCAACCTCTAATTCCTGGGCTCAAGCGAGTCTCTTGCCTCCGCCTCCCAAGTAGCTGGGACTATAGGCGCCCACCACAACGCCTGGCCATTTTTTGGTTGCAGCCATCATTGTTGTTTGGCGGGTCTGGGGGCTGGATTTGAACCCGCCAGCTCAGGTGTACGTGGCTGGCGCCTTAGCCCATTGAGCCACAGGCGCCGAGCCAAAAACCAATAATTTTCATGATAGGTGCAGGATAAACAACTAACTTCCACATCCATTTATGATTCTAAAAAGCTTTTATAATCTGATAAAAAATGCCTACAGAGAAACCTGTAGCAAAAATTATACTGAATATTAAAATCTTACCCTCTAAAATGAGAAATAAAAGAACAATGTCCTTGTAAGCACATGTAAAGTATATAGCTTAGTGCCTGGGACAAAAATCAACACTCAATAAATGTTAGACATTTAGACATTTAAAAAATGCTCTATTTAGCTTCAGCTTATTCTACTTTATCCTTTATTTCTATTTTTAGTTACGTATGACTTTTGTTTTTATTTATTTGATTTGTGTTTAATGGGTTTTGGCATTGTTTTTATCCTTATTTATAAAATTTCATTACTTTTTAAAAACCTTTTCTACCTTATTTTCTCACTACAATTTTTATTTTTTTTTTACATTTCTTGATACATGTATATATATATATATATATATATATATATATATATATATATATATATATATATAATTAAGTTATTTCCACCAGGACCATTTCAAATATCTTCCAACAGTTTTTCTCTCCCCAGCTTTGTCAACATAATGGAGGCATACATTTTAATTTTAATAACCTCTCCTTTTACTCATTATTCTTAAGTTTTACCTATATACTTAGTTTTATTTTCTAACAAAGTCAAAAAGTAATAAATAATCTTTACCACAGTAGTGAGCATGCTTTAACTTCCTTCTAATCTCTTTTCTCTCCATACTAATTAATGGTATATAGAATTTTCGGTTAACTGTGTTTTCAAACACCCCCTCCACACAAACAAAATAAGCAATGTAAATATTATTTATGTTTACATTCAACAATTCCTTGCACTCCCCATGTTGTTATATCCACTTTCTTTGGAACTTACTATTCTACTTCCTTTGTGTTAATTTGTTTTTTGCTTAAAAGTGCATTTTTTTTTTTTGAGACAGAGTTTCACTATGTTGCCCTCCATAGAGTGCCGTGACATTACAGCTCACAGCAATCTCAAACACTTGGGCTGAAGTGATTCTCTTGCATAAGCCTCTCAAGTAGCTGGGACTACAGGCATCTGCCACAACGCCCAGCTATTTTTTTGGTTGCAGTTGTCATTGTTGCTTAGCAGGCCTGGGCCGGGTTCAAACCTGCCACCCTAAGTGTATACGGCCAGCGCCCTGCTGCCTGAGCTACAGGTGCCACTGAAAGTGCATATTTTAATGTTTCTTTTAATGAGTGAACGTTAAATTTCCCTTTGTCATTATATCTACTTTTGTATTTGAAAATGTCCTTAGTTTTCACATGCTCTTAAATAATAGATTCATGCAGTCTGAAAAATCTAGGGTCATTTTTTTCCCAACATATTGATGATTTTCTACTGACTTTGGACATGTGTTTCACGAAGGTAGGTATAGTCTCTCTTTCTTGTTCCCAGATACCAGCTCTTTTATGTCCAGTATCCACTGTGATTATTTTGGTTGTGAATTTATTTTTATTTGTCCAGCTTAGAATATACTAGAATTTTTTTTTGAACAGAAGATTCATGTTTTTCTTCACTACAAGGAAAACTTGCAACCATTTCCTCTTGAATTAATTATCTCCCTCCCATTTTCTTTCCCAGGAACTTCCCATGGATATCTGTTAAAACTCATCTAATCCATTATGTCTTGACATTGTTTATTGTGGTATTTTCTCATCTTTATCTTCCAATTCAACAACTATCTATCTCCTTTTTAGTTTTGTCCATCCTACTATGTCACTGATCCATTAACTTGTATTTCCATGACTATGCATTTCTTTTTTTAGATTAATTAAATAGTTCTCATTTTATAACCTTTTCTCTCTCTCTCTCTCTTTTTGCCTTGAAATGTTCTAGTTTGATTTCATTGAGAATTGCCCTTAGTAAAGTGCCATGGCATCACACAGTTCACAGCAACCTCCGACTCCTGGGCCCAGGTGATTCTCTTGTCTCAGCCTCCCGAGTAGCTGGGACTACAGGCGCCCTCCACAACGCCGGGCTATTTTTTTGTTGCAGTTTGGCCGGGGCCGGGTTTGAACCCACCACCTTCAGTATATGGGGCCTGCGCCCTACTCCCTGAGCCACAGGTGCCACCCTCAAATACGTATATTTTAAATTCCTTTCAGACACAATATTTTTGGTTCAGTTGACTGTTGTTATGGTGCTTTCCTTTTTTGGTGTGCTTTCTAATTTTTGTTTAAGAATCACTTGCACTTAGATTTTCTCTTTCTGTTTGACAGTCCTCCGCTTGTGTACACCTTTAGTCTCATATATTAATGTCCAAATTAGTGACTAAACTTGGGGCTTACATCCTGCATGTGTTAAAAAATTATACCGGGGTGGCGCCTGTGGCTCAAAGGAGTAGGGCGCTGGCCCCATATGCTGGAGGTGGTGGGTTCAAATCTAGCCCTGACCAAAAAAAAAGGCAAAAAAAAAAAAATTTTACTGGATTGTATGCATTTGTATAATTATCTAAATGAAGGCATGGAAGGTTAAATAAAGCATTTTGTATGGAACAACAATAACAAAAAATATATATAAATCATACCGGACACACAGAAGGGACCAACAATCCCTCATTGAAAGCCAGTGTTGTAGATAAAGGAGTGTGGAGGCTCAGGAAGATGGAAAAGTTGTCATAGATCCATTATTGCAACCTCTGTGGCCATTCTCTCTTTACAATCCCTGGGAGGGCCTGGAGGACACACCCTGCACCAAGGCATTAAGAAATGCATGGGAAGAGGGGAATCAGCATTCTTTAAAAAACTATGCTGAAGGGAGGAGCTTGTGGCTCAGTGAGGCCCCATATACCGTAGAATGCAGGCCCCATATACCGAGGGTGGCACATTTGAACCTGGCTCCGGCTAAACTGCAACAAGAAAAATAGCCGGGCATTGAGGCGGGTGCCTGTGGTCCCAGCTACTCGGGAGGCTGAGGCAAGAGAATCACCTAAGCCCAAGAGCTGGAGGTTGCTGTGAGCTGTGATGCCATAGCACTCTACTGAGGGTGACGGAATGAAACTCTGTCTCTAAAAAAAATAAAAATAAAAACTATGCTGAAGTTTTGCTCTAAAGGCTGACGACCATGGTGGAGAATTTTATAATGGAACTGACTTCTTTAATCCCAATGGGAATAGTGAGATGGTCAAGTGGTAGCAATTAAGTGGCTGTGCTCTATTGTCAGAGATAGTGTGGGTTTTATTAACACAATAATCTACAAAAATAGAGTAATATTCCTAGTGTTTTGATCCCAAGTATCTGTGATGGTGGCTAATAGATCAAAAGATCCCTGGGAGTGATATTAGTGGGCAGCACAGTAAAGTCTTCCTTGATAGATACTGGCAGAAAAACCCTAGATCTGGCAGGCAGACACCTAACTCTCATTGCTATACTATGACTTCACAATTTCTTCCTCAGTTCTTATACTTAAGTGAATAGATTTAGAACTCTTCAATTAAAGGGAGGACCAAGTTCCTTTGAGAAAAAATTCTGTGACAAGGTTACGAATATATCCTATGCTCTTTCCTCAGTAACCATTTATTACTATAGCTATGCACTTGAGAAAGACAAACACCCAAATCACCTTAGATTTTTGGATTTTTGACTCAGAACTG
Source organism: Arctocebus calabarensis (assembly GCA_963573935.1). Lineage (NCBI taxonomy): Eukaryota > Metazoa > Chordata > Mammalia > Primates > Lorisidae > Arctocebus > Arctocebus calabarensis. The sequence continues at coordinate 44,268 of CAUYON010113768.1, forward strand.
ATGACAATACTTGCAAATTGAAAATATTACCATGATTTCAGTCAATGCTCATGGAGATTAGATGACAGATCTTGTTTTAGCCTGAATTTGTCTAACAGTGTCAAAAAGGCTCTCAAACCTGTTGTGTAATCATCCCCTTGGTCACAGAATGTGTAGCAGGAGGAGATCTCCTTATTAACTGGCAAAATTCCCGTTGGTTTCCCAATCCCTGCAGTGAGGGCTGCAGTGGTAGGAAGGCCAATTGGAAGCCCTCAGAGTAGGCTCACCACCATATAGCCAAGATAATAAATCAAAACAAATATAACAGACCTAAAAGAATTGCAGAGCTTAGTGCCATCATTAAAAGTCTTGAAAGATGCATGGGATATGACTTCTATCTCATCACCATTTATCACACCTACTTGACCAGGGCAAAAGCCAGATGTATTTTTAAAAATGGCTATAACTTTTTGCAAACTTAATCAACTGGTAGTTTTAATTATGATGATTTCTTTTCTAGAAAAAATCAACACATGAAAGTTGGTCTAAAGTTTTAACCTGGAAAGCTTTTATTTTTCCTGGTCTCCATTAGAAAAGATAATTGGAATTTGTTTGCTTTCACATGGCAGAGACAGCCTTATATTCTTGTACTGTTTTGCTTTGGGCCAATCAGCTCTCCTGCTATCTTTCCTAATATAGTCCGAGAGGAACCTCACGCCTGATATCCCTGAAAACACGATGCTGGTACACAACATTTGGTGCCTTATGCTGGGATCTGGCTAGGAAAAGTAGCAGGAGCAAGGAGCCTCTGAAGCAGGTTCACTCTGTATTACAAGCTGTGCTGACAGTGGGGTCTTATGTACCACAGGCTACAATAGTATTGGAAATATCTGTGGTTCTTAGAAATCTCTGGAAAATCCCAAGGAGAGAGTCACAGAAAAGTCTAGGTTTTAGAGTAAGGATATGTCCTCTTCAGCCAACAGTTCTCCATTTGAGAATCATCTCCAGTTTATAGCTGACAGTGAGATGCTAAATGGCTAAGCAACCCTAAAGTATCTTAATAAACTGGGTACTATCTGATCTTCCAAATTATAGCATTTCATTGTAAAATAAAAGTGGTACATATAAAGCTAAATCTGAGCAGGTCCAAAAGCCACTAATATGCTGTACACGGAGGCAACTCAGACTCCCAGGATACCTGCTCTTAGTGCTTTGTGACTTCTGTCTTGACTCATGCCCATGACCTTGTGAGAGTCCCTTAAAACCAACCAGTGCACGAAGAAATCATGTGGGTTGGGATTACAGAGAAAGCTGCTCGTTATCTGCACAGAATTTGCCTTTTAGGTGAAGGGAAAGCCTTCTTTGAAGGCCTAACTTCAGACACTATACATAGTCCACTTTGTGTAGAAAAAGAATGAACTAAACTACAGATCTGTATTAATCCATGGGAGGTAAATGGTGAGTTAACTTTCTGGATAAGGACTTGGAAAATGGAAATATTTGTGCAGAAGGTTCTGGAAGAAAGAATAGATGGATGAACTTTTGGAATAGGCACTGGGGATGTAGATATTTGTATTTCCCGTAAGTGCCCAGACTCTGTCCATGTCAGAGAATCCTCTTAATGATCAGATAGTAGTAAGTCATCCTGTGGATCTCAGTCAGTCTCCTTCTCATTTCACCCTGTGTTACAACATAACAGGCGAGCACCTGAAGGGCTATGCATGGAACTCAGCAGATTGACTGGGGCCTCTGAATACTGCTCTCTTACCCTACAGTTCTGGTGAGAGGAAAACCATGGCAACCAATCATCATAGGATGACTAAGCACTCAGATCTCACAAAAATGAAAGTTTAGTTACACCCTCATAGAGAACATGGGTTGGGTAGCAAAAGAAGATAGGTATGATTATGAACTTGGTCTCATGACCAGCATGAAAGTGGAGCTGTTTCTCCACTTTAACTGTTTCTTTCCCCCCAGCGACCTTACACCTTATTTGAAGAATATTGACAGTGACTAAGTTTTAAGTTTTTGATGGGAGTCTGACTGAATTTGTCCTGAGAAGAGGCAGCAGCTTTGAGAATTTTGTGTGCCATCAGTGTTGGGATCACAATTTATTTTTTTCATTCAAAGGACAAAAGTAGATACTGAAGAGCAAAAGAAGAAAACTGAATATTTTCTTTTTCCTCATTGGATCCATTCTCATCTTTCTCCATCATACTCTGTCCCTGAAGAAGCTTCCTTTGATGCCCCGTACTGATATGCTACCCTTATTCTGCCTTCTTGTTGGGTTTGACCAGTAGGAGGCCCTGGCAGGAGTTGGGAGGGCAAGAAGAGAGTGAAGTTAGGGTCTTTCTTCCCTAAAGGCCACTCTAGAGGTTGGTGGCATCACTACTTAAGGAGCTAGTTCCTATCAGGAGACACTCGGACTTCTAGTAACTACTCCCCTCCCACTCCTCCAGGCCTCAAAATGGTAATGGCCCCTGCAATTGCCTTGGGGTAATACACTATCCATTGTTATTTTCCCCCTAAACTCTTCACACATCTTTATAATTAGTCTCCCTGCTAAATCTCCCTTGATTACGTTTGAGCCTGCCAGATTTTCTTCAAGGACCCTGATGCTTATACCAAAATTTTATGTCTCCTCTCAAAACTCTTTTCTCAATGAGTTAAGGTCAAGTTCTTAATCTTGACCTGTGTCACTACCTCCTACTTCATTATCCAAGCCAGATGACTAGGTAAAATCCTGGTTTACTCTTTTCCTTTTAGCCCTTATATCCTATTTCAAATTAATGCTCTTTTTAACATCTCTTTTACACTCCAAGGGCTACTTCCACAGTCTTATAACTTGATATAAATTTCTGACATAACTCCCTTCCTCTTCCTCAGTCGTATGCTCACCAATCCATCTGACACACTGCTGCATTTAAAAAATGCAAAACTGAGCCATTTCTGTATCACTTAAAACCCTTGGACATGCCTTCCTCAAACACAGTTCTAAGTCCAGAGTCTTTAGAATACATGGAAGATCCTTGAAGATCTAGATCTGCCTGCCTCTCTCTTCTTCCCTTCACACCTTATGCTACAGACATGCTGAATTGGTTGACATCCAAGAACTGGCCAAGCTAGTTCATATCATCATGCGTTGGCACATGCTATTCCTCTGCTTGGCAGGCTCTTCTGGACCTTGTCCACCTGCTAAATGCATAATCATTTTTCAAGACACCATTCAAATACCAACTTCTCTGTGTATCCCTTCCCAATTTCAAAATCAAAATTATGTCACTTCTTACAGTCATTCTCACAACGAATGTTTATAAACATGTACTATTTATATATCACACTTTATTCTCTCACTGAAGCTACAGCCCTGAATGGAGCAGACTTAGTCCCTGCTCTCTTGGAGCTTGAAGTCTAGTATAGAGATGAAGACAACACATAAAAACAGTTAAATAGGCTTGGTGCCTGTGGCTCAACGGGCTAAGGCGCCAGCCACCTACACCTGAGCTGGCAGGTTCGAATCCAGCCCTGGTCCCCCAAACAACAATAACGGCTGCAACCAAAAAATGGCCGGGCGTTGTGGTGGGCGCCTGTAGTCCCAGCTACTTGGGAGGTGGAGGCAGGAGAATCGCTTGAGCCCAGGAATTGGAGGTTGCTGTGAGCTGTGATGCTGTAGTACTCTATCCAGGGTGACAGCTTGAGGCTCTGTCTCAAAACAAACAAACAAACAAACAAACAAAAAACCAGTTAAATGTATAGTATGTCAGACTGTGATTCAAGCTATAGAGGAACGAAATAAAGCAGGTTGAGGAGGGCTGGGAGTGCTGGGAGGCACGCTGCTAGTTTATGTCTGATGGTCCAGGAAAGTCTCATTGATGAGGTGATCTTTGAGCAGGACCTGAAGGAAGTGAGGGAGCAAGCCATGAGAGAGTAGCATATGAGGCAGAGACCCCAACAATTTCAGAAACCCAGTGGCAAGTGTGTGCCTGATACTGTAAAAGAATAGCAAGAAGACCAGTAGGGGAGAAAGACATGACTGATGTGGAAAATCATAGGAAATGAGATCAGGGATAGAGGAGGTATAAAAAAATTAGGTTTCACTCAGGGAACAATGAAGAGACACTGGGGAGTTTAGAGCAGAATGTGTATGTGTTTGACTTGGGTCTTCATAGGATCATTCTGGCTCTGCCTTGAGTGCAGGCTGTACCTTGGCAAGGGGCTGAGATGAGGAGGCAGAAAGGAGGCTGGTGTAGTAATCTAGGGGGAAGATGGTGGTGATTTAGACCAGGATGGCTGAGGGGTGGATGGGGAGGAGGGCTTACATTCTCTAATGTGAGAGAGGGAGAGACACATGTGCGTGCACACATGCAAATAGAGAGGGGAGGTTAGAATGACATTTAGTCTGAGCAGCTGGGAAACTGGGGTTGCTCTTTCCTGCCATGTGGACTCCTGCAGGAGGAGGAGCTTTTGGCAGGAAATGAAGAAGTCAGTTCCGGGCATGATAAATTTGAGGTGCATGCTGAACGACTCAGTGGATAGCTCAAGGAGACGGATGCCTAAGTCTGGAGTTCAGGTTAGAGATAAAGGGATAAAAGTCTACGTTCTCTGTAATAACCCCTACGATAGCCTATTGGGTTTGCTTGGATGTTTATACCTGTGCGTAAACTGTGAGCTCCTTAAGGTCAGCAGCTACCTCTCATTCAGTTTCACATTCACATTGTCTCTAGACCAAGGTTTAATGAACTTTCACAGAACAAAAGGAATGTGTGCCTGGCTCTTGCTTCCCCTTCTCTTCCTCTTCTCCTTTGTACGCCTGTTTCCCCTCTCATTCTTATCTTTCTGAGGAAGGAGATATTCTGGGAAAATCTGATTATTTTTACCACCCAGTTTACTTAGTAGGTCCTCTATATTTGTTAAATTGAGCAAATTATCCCATACTTTATTCAACTCAATTTACATCTACATTTTGGACATAATTTTTAGATTACTAAGCAGAATTATTCTTTTGAGATAGGTTTTCCCGCAAACCACATCTCCTCTATCTCTGGCTCAGGCAAATGCAACATCAATGGAAACAAAATGGAGGAATGTATTCCAAAGGTAGGCACAAGTAACTGTATTTTGCTGAAGTATTATCTATTAGACAGAGATATTTATCCATTTTCTAGTGTTTTGTAGTTTCCTGAGGCCTTTTATACATATTCCCGCTTATATTTCTTGTCTCTAGTCTGGGACAGAGAACCAATGAGGATGTGACTTGCCAAATAGTGTGCTATTACTAAAGGCAGGGCTTGGCCTTAACCCTGGTCTTGGTGACTCTAATTCCCAGCCTCCTTTCTCCATTCCATGGTATCTGTATTTTTAGTGCAAAATGTTGAGTTTTGAACATTTTCTACGGATAACTATTATAATATATGACAGAGTTCCAAGAAGCATCATGATGACACTTTGAAGTGATATAGGGGACAGGTAAAACGTGGAGCTGAGTCCTGCACTTGTCAGGATGCTCTTTCCATACCAGCCAGTCTTGCTGATCTTTCTCCTCCTTCCCCTTTCCCCAAAGCTACTTGGCATTTCTTCCATCAGTTTCTGCCCTGTGTATTTAGCCTAGAACCCCTGGAAGAGGCTGGTTTGGCTCCACAGCCTCCATTCTTGTCTAGGACATTTGTCTTTTCTAGAACTAACATTCAGAGTACTTTTAATTTCTCTTACATTGACTGTAGTGACTAGAAGCAGACTTCAAAGGGGCTGTTTGAATCATTTACAAGATGCAGACACCAAGTGTCTGCACAGGACATGGAGAATGGAGTGTTGAAACGTCTAGGCCTTCCTCCTCCCCGGGGGTGGAGGGGTCTGCATGAGTGGTTTTACTCCCTCCAGTGAGAAGACGCAGAGAGTTCTGTGTTTAGGTGAACACAGCCTTCTACACATCTGGGTTGCTTCTGCGGTCTGTTTGCACAAGCTGCTGGAGGAGGACTGATGCTCCCAGCTTCACAGCACATCGGCAGCACAGCCTTCCCCAAGAGATGCGCTAAAATGCCCACCGCAGGGACTGTGCCTGCGACGCATTCAGCGCATGACGATGTGTCTGGGACCGAGGCTTCCTTCTCTTCATGCTGCTTGCCAGGTTGCAACCTGGGCAGGGCACACCTGGGCCATCCTGGGAGCGAGGACTCTCATCAGAGCGGTGGCACAACCACCCAGCCTCCATCTCCTTTTCCCTTCCCACTTTCCTTGTGTGTCCAAATTTGGTAACCAAACTGCAAGTCAGAATTATGTCATCTTTTTGGTTGCCAATGTCACACTCCTGTCTGACAATTGCCTTGCTGGCTCCTTTTGTCTCTTTATTCAGGTCAAAGCCATTACTTGGGTGTAGAGCTTACATAACTAGCATAATTAGAAACTCCTTACATTTTCACAAAAGGCCTCCATTCCAAGTCATGCCTTCTCCTGGAGGCTTGATGGTCAAAGTCCACCAAGGTGTAATGTGTTCATTATATGGTGTCTTCTGTAGACGCACAAGCTGTTTTGGTGGGATGGCCTGGGCCTGGGCTATTTGTCCCCTAGATGTCACTAGGTGCGATCTGTATTCTTACAAGCTGCTCTTTACACATTAGCCAGAGAGCATTCAGCATTATGTGGTCACTTCCATTGTTGCTGTGAGTTCAAATTCTCAGAGGGTTGAGGTTGAGTGTTTTTAATTTTCCTTGTTGGTTTATTGTTTATAAGGTCACCTTACACAAGTGTGCATTAGATTTGTTAATCTAATAAGATTAAAAGAACCTCAAAAAACAAGCTAACCCAATGGAGGAGTATTGTCTCTGATTCCCACAGAATAATCTGGTCATTACATTAAAACTTGCTGCTTACAGTCCGGGGGTGGTGGCTCACACCTGTAATCCTAGCACTCTGGGAGGCTGAGGCTGGTAGATTGCTTGAGCTCACAAGTGTGAGATGACCTTGAGCAAAAATGAGACCCTGTCTTTGCTAAAAATAGAAAAACTGAGGCAGGAGGATGGCTTGAGCCCAAGAGTTGGAGGTATGACGCCACAGCACTCTACAGAGGGTGGCAGCTTGAGACTCTGTCTCAAACAAACAAACAGAAAAACAACTTACTGCTTACTTGGGGTTGTGTAACTGAAAAGTTTCTGCCTGCACAGATAGGTATTTAATCATGGTGGAGATTAGTCTCATATGTGTGTGATCGCCAGGCATAGGCATATTACTTCTGGGTGATAGACTCTGTCTGGAAGCACCACCTACCCGTTTACCCCTGCTTACAGTGTTTTAGCATTACGTAGGTCTCCCTATTCTTAGCAAAACTCACAAGTCATGTTTATGCTTAATTCCAGCTAAAATTTTTATCAGTATTTTTTGTTTAAATGTTACAATTTCTCAAGGAAATATCTGCCAATCTTGTACTTTTTATTTTTGTCAAGAGATGATATCAACATCTACACTGAATGAACATTTCCCCCCCCCCCCTTTTTTTTTTCCTATGCCTGGAGTTTTCATTTCTGACAACTGTGGGATTCATTTTCCTAGCCCATGTTTATTTTTTACTATCACTCTGAATCATTTCTTTATTCTGCCAAAACATCAGTCATTACTATTGGTAATAGAGCAAAAAGCCAATAACATTATAAACAGTTGGTATGGTTATTAATTGTTGATTCTAAGAGACTTCTAAAATATTTTTCATTGGCTTTAAACTTTTAACTATGGATATTAAGAATTCTTTAAAAAGAGAGAGCTATGTAGAAATATCACCGTACATTATTTTATAGAATGTCAGAAAAACAAAACAAAAGACATGGGATTACAAAATTATCAATGATATTTCTGAAATTTTTTCTTTAGTAAATAAGTTTTCTATTTTAACACAAAAAATTACCTTGCAAAATGCCCATTTTCCTGTTGGACATAGTTGTTTTTATTGTTTTTCATGGGTAGAATCCAGTTATCCAAACTTATGATATATTCTAGTTTTTTTCTTTCTTTCTGTTTGATCTTTCCTTTCCTGTCTGGGATGGTACCTCCAATACTCAGCATTGCACCCATGTAGGCTAGATTATGCAGTTTTCTATTCCTTAAAATACTTAATTCTAATTATTAGATATTTATCTTAGATTTTGTATAGGATAGTATTAGAATAATTTGTGTATTTATAAAAGCTAACATTTGTCTAGCATTGTGGTAGGTAAAATAAGTTTCCTAAAGATGTTGTGCATATCTCTGAAATTTATAAATATGTTACCTTATATATCAAAAAGGTCTTTGCATATGTGACTAAATTAGGATCTTGGAATGGGAAGATTATCCTGGATTACCCAAGTGGGCTCAATGTAATCAAAAGGGTCTTTATAAGAGCGAGGTAGGACAGTCAGATGATGGAAGCAGGGGTCAGAGGGATCCAACCCAGAGGTAGGGAATGTGGGCAGCCTCTAGCAGGTGGAAAAGGAAGGCAAAGGAAGTGTTATTCCCTAGAGCTCCAGAAGGAATTCACCTCTGCCTTGATTTTAGCTTCATATGATCTGTTTCGAACTTCTGTCCTCCAGAGCTGTAAGACAATCAATTCATGGAATTTAAGACTTTAAATTTGTGGTGATTAGTTACAGCAGCTATAAGAAACTAACACAAGCACTTTCTTTTTTTTTTTTTTTTTCACCTAGTAAAGAAGACTATGTATTGCATTAATAGTTAGAAAAGTACTTTTTAAAATGAGCTAAGACTCACTACCTTAAAACTTTCTTTGACGTATGTTTGTGGTCCTACATAAGAAGATATTTCCCTATTTTCTTTCTTTCTTTTTTTTTTTTTTATTAAATCATAGCTGTGTATACTAATGCAATCATGGGGTAGAGTGTGTTGGCTTCATATATAATCTGAAATATTTCATATATGCTTATTTACTTATTTCTCATTGCAACTTTGTGTAGTCATACTATTCATATTCTAAAAGTGAATACACTGGGGACCATCAAGGATGAGATTGACAGGACAGCTTGTGAAGCCTGAACTTGAATTCCAAACTATTGGTTAGGAGTCCTGTGTTGTTTCATGAAGCCACACTGATTAGCATAAGTTACTTCAATTTCTTCAATTAACTGGAAACAAAACACATTTATGTCAAACGTCAGTTCAGGCTTAAAAAACTATGGAATTGTATGTTAGCAGTTGGATTAAAAATATCAATCATTACAAGAAAAATCTGATTTTTCTAACATATTCTTGGGAGCACAGTGGCGATGCCATTCATTCACTCATCTATTTGTTTATCATTCGCAATGATTTAGAATTATTCTAGATCCTCGAGTGTGGGATTTTTCCAACAAAGAGTCAACATAGCACCTCACTCAGAAAATTTGTAGTGCAATGGTGATAACAAAATGAATATGTAAGAAATATGCAATTAACAATATTAACTTAGATGTTATTTACGGTCCTAACTAAGGCAGGAAGAATGAGAAAACCAGAATAAAAGTTTACTGGGCATTATCTTGCTCATCCTCTGCACCAGCACCTTACAGAGATTCTATTATGATGAGTCTTACTTTTGTTTCAGTTTTTACAAAATATAAAACCTTTACATATCAAAATTTTCAATTATCTTATAATCTTCACCGTACATTTTATGAAGCTACCTACCTCTCACTTTGATCAATGTAGTTCTTTGGGAGTTATAAAGAAGTAAGGATCCATTGTAAATTACAGCAACACAGGCAGAAGAATGTGCTACAGGCAGGAGAATGTTTATGGGAGAAATTTAAGAAACACAAGCTTCTGATTTCCCTAGGTCTGAGAATTCACCAGAAAAGGAGATAGCAAGAAGCATAGTTTCTGGGACAACGGGGACTAGTACACATTTTTAAAAATTCAATGTGATTAGGAGCATTTTTCAATGAGATCCTTTTAAATTTATTTTAGCAAAGAACATAGAAATGTGTATATTTATTACAACCCATACGAAGAGCAAGAGTCTTCTGGATCAGCCTGCAGTGTTGTGAATGGTCATTGCTTTCTTGTTCTTCCACGCATGCCACTCCAGGAGAGGACGCTGACAGAATGTTACTGTCGTTTCCACTCCAATTAGGAGGCAGAAAAAGAAAAAAAAAGGATAAATATCCTCAGAATGCAAACATAATTTAATCATAATAACAGAGATGTGAAACATTTTGGAACCAGCATTGTCACTGCTTGAACTGTAGAAAGTTGAACTCCAATGGGAAATATTTTAGATTTCACTCTTTAATTTCTGCACCAAAAGGAATTTATCTATTTGCTGATATTATCCAGCTCTTGGAAGTTTGCAGCTGTGATTCTTACACAGTTTCGTATTTAATTATTGACTGATTACCCATTTAGGAGACTTTAAGATTGTCCTGTGAAGATTATAAAATCTCATTCTCTCTTATTTTGCCTTCATCAGGGATTAAGATAACCTGTATTATTCAAAGTTATCAAACTAAACTTTTGAAGATTCTGCTCTCTGAACCCCCTCCCCACACACACACACACACCCTGCAATATACTTAGGAGCACCAGGAAAATTAGGTACACACGTGTGCAAGTGCAAACATGCACTATTTCAGGGATGGGCATTAGGATAATTCAGTTCTCCCCAAGATATACGCTCTATGCATACTCCTTGTACTACAGCCACCTGCTAATGATTCTGTTGAAGGCAATGAAATAGAAGGAGTATTTTAGGAGTCTGCCCTGTGGATGATTACGATAGATTGTTTATTGGGCATAGCAGGTTTTTTATCATGTACAGCAGACACACAGAATTAGACTCCCAGGTTCCTAGCTCACTCTGTCTGCTTATTCACTCTCTAGGGCTGCCCTTACTCGGTACTGAATAGAATCTCTCTTGGGACATTAGGGAATTTACTCCTTATCTGGGCTGCCTCGTTTTCATTACCAGCGCTTTGTATGTTCTATAAGGCTAATATAGTAGGTATACTGGAGTATATTATCATTTGTTATTCTCAATTATTCTAAGAGGTATTCAACTGTTGGGGAAATTGAGAATTAGAAGGATCATCTTGACTGGAGTCTCAGGGCTAATGAATAGTTTGATCTTAAGTCTGCTGCAACTAAGATACATGGTTCTAACCACTGTGCTTACCTGTCTCCAGGGTTCTGAAATCTGGTATGGATTAGAGGTATTATCTGTTCCCATAAAATTTAAGGAAGATGCTCATCTATTTATAAATAAGTTTTCCGGCAGTCCCTATTCCAAAATAAGCATAGTAACTTCCCTGACAGAACATCATTACTCTGGAAGTTCCCTAAGCCACAGCAGCTTGAGGTGCAGTGGAATTGTCATCAATAACAAGAATGAAACAGATGTTTAGGGCTTAGAACTCACCAGCGGAAATCACTGGATTCCTAGGCGCCTCAGAAAACCTTCCCTGTGAGGAGTTTCAACATCCTTCTCCTCCTCCAGATGGTGTTTTCTTCCTTCTCCCCGCGGTGGAGGCCTTTCTGCCTTCCCCAGAACTGCCACCGGCAGCAGCCCCTGAGCTGGCGTTCCCGCTCACCCTCCATCCCAGTGGTGATGCTGCTACGGTCCTGGCTGACTCCCTGCTCTGCTAACTGCAGGGAGGGCACTGCACCCTCATGCTCTTGCTCCTAGGCCCCTAAGCTGTGCAGAGTTCTTGGTTTCTCACGTTTCTCAGCACTTTATCTCCCACTTCTTTATGGTCCCCAGTTCTCTATTCAGCAGGTTCATTCCTCTGAGGGCGATCTGGAACCATGCCACACCCAACCCTGCACTTAGAACCGAAAACAAGCTTACCTTGTCTCTTTGTCCCCATTAGGTGTCAGGCCTGGGGTGTCAAGGAGTGTGTCCTCTTGCCAGGAGTGTTGCTGTGCGCTGTGCCTTAATTTGTCTCATCACTGGGTATTTTCTGGGGCTTTTTGGTCCTTCAGACATGCACAGACAGGCCTGAATTCTTGGAGTTCACATGATTTAGGCTCTGGGACCTTTGCCTCCCACTTTTCACGCCTTTGTGCCCTGTGTTTTCCCTTCAGCGATCACCTGTCAGATATTCTTAAAACTTTGAAAGCCCCTCCCTTCACCCACCCAACTCCCACCCAATATGGTACCCCTATTTTTCTTTTTTTTACAATTTTGAGTAGTGTTTTTTACAATTTTAGAGTAGTGTTTCTACTCTATAAGCCTCTCTGGGACACACTATCCATCGTTGCGTTATCTACATTCCTGTGACAAAGGTGAGCCCAACTTCTGCCTCTGGAAGCTCTTTTGCACTTCCCTTGAGAGCTCCACATTGGGATAGTCGTCCCCTTGTGGGCGAGCAAGGCAATCTTAGGTGGGAACCTGTTAGAGGAAGGAACTATTGCGTCCCTATTTAGATTGAATTCCCATCTAAACAGAAGGAAACAGCACAGGGTGTAGATCTTTATTCTGTGTCCTGACATCCTTGTCCTTGGCCTGAATGACAAAAGGCACCAGACCACACATAGTCCCTGAGGAACCCCGAGGACAAGATCTGCTGAGAGTTTAGCAGTTACACAGTCACAGTAGGTTGTCAGTGTAGCATCACACACCGTCACCCGTTTTGCCCAGTCAAGTGGATTACCGATTATATTATCCAGTCCTTCTAAACTGAATCTTATACGAAATGTTTAAGTGGCATACAAAAATGTCTGCAAGGAGATTGCTGGTTAAGATAATGCTAATGAGGCTGACGGAAGGGAAACCATGGTGGGCCGACTCTTTTGTGGCCCACAGAAACTCTCATCAACCAATGAGGTAAAAACAAGAAGTATTTAATCAAAGAAGACACAAGAAGTCAAAATAATCAGCAAGACTATTTAATCTGTGGATTTAAAGTCATTATATGGTTAAGAAGGAATTTCGTTTAAAGATAAATGTCTGTGCTGGGTGGCTCAAAGGAGTAGGGCACCAGCCCCATATGCCAGGGATGGCGGGTTCAAACCCAGCCCTGGCCAAAAACTACAAAAAAGGAAAAAATAAAATAAATAAATATATATACATATACATATATATATATATATATATATACACACACACACATATATGTCTGTGCTTAGAGATATCAGCCATTATGATTGGCAAGACATTTAAAAACTAAGAATCTAAAGCGTCATTAATAACGTTATAAGTGGAAGCTGAAAACTAAGCCATTAATAAACAGAAAACAAAACACATGACAAAATAATACCAATAAATAGAAATTATTTTAAAATACATTTTACTTTTCTCTCAGCGCCTTAAACTTTTTTTGTATTTTGTAGATGTTTTATCATATATATGAGATACGTATAAATATATGATGGATACATAATGAACTGTATATAAATGTGGGTATTTGTCGAATACCTTTTGTGTCGATAGGATCACGTGACCCCAAAAGCTGCTGGCGTTCATGTCTTTGAGGGGAACAAGAAAGCACAGCACCTTCGGAGAGAAACTTGCATTCAGAACACTTGAAAATCACTGAACATGAGTCAGCAGGAATTCATTTTCTTTGTAGTCCTTCTCCAGAATCTCCCTGTAGGAAATCTAATTTCAGTGATATCCCTATTCTAGTTTTCCCCTTTAAAATCAGCACACCAGCCAAGCCAACTTCATTCTAACACTGTGATTCTGTGAAAGTCTGAGGCTGTTCTGTCTCCTCTCCACGTCTGCTGTTTCCCCACCTCAGCATCGCCACAGTCAAAGCCCTTCAGGTTCTGTTCTCACCCTCTACCTCCCCCACTCTGATTCTCCCCACCTGCATGAGCCCTGCTTGCCCCCGTCACAGCTCCCCCACCTGCCCTGCCAATACATCAGGCCATTCCTCCCTCAGACTTCTGTCCGGGCCTACTTGAATGCTTTTCCAACTACCGCCTTCTTAGTGAGGCCGCTTCTATCCTCTCCCTTGCTTTATTTCTCTAGTAGGCACTTAGCGCCTTCCGGAATTCTGCCTATTTCCTTTATCTTTCCCTATGCCTGTCATCCTCCAGCAGGAATGTGAGTTCCTTGTGAGTGGATACGATGGTCCATTTTCATCTCTAATGCCTTAACACCATATGCAACATTACTTAGGCTTAAGAAATATTTGTTGAATAAAGAACTAAATGAACAAATAAATTGTTAAACTATCACACAATTCCATTTTTATAGTTTTATAACGTATGGAAAGAGAGATTTGGTTTGGCCCAAGACTAGGACTTTTTGGAAGGTCTTTTTTGGGGGGAGGGGGATAGAGTCTCACTTTGTCACCCTGGGTAGAGTGCTGTGGCATCACAGCTCACAGCAACCTCAAACTCTTAGGTTCAAGTGATTCTCTTGCCTCAGCCTCCCAAGTAACTGGGCCTACGGGCACCTGCTACAATGCCTGGCTATTTTTAAAGTCTCGCTCTGTTTCAGTCTGGTCTCAAACCTGTGAGCTCAGGCAATCTATTTGCCTCAGCCTCCATACTGCTAGGAATATAGGTGTGAGCCACCACACCCGGCCCTTTTTGGAAGGTCTTAATACCTTCATCCTAATGCATCTGCATTCTATTTGAGAAGAAAGCAAACAGTTTCAGGAGAAATTTTCAACATATAAAATGTTCAATTTTGAAGACCTATGCATCCTTACATTCCTAGGAAATGTATTTGGAGGAATATCTTTGGACAAATTTACTTATTAGTAAATTCTTCTTTCTCTATATAGAAACTGCTTAGAGAGGGTACGTACAAGAATACAGAATTAAAAATAATGTGCATTTATGGAAATGCTTTTATTGACTCTCTACTGCGTAGAAAAGTAGCTAGAAGGAAACTCACCCTTGAAATCCCTGAGGCAGTAGATCTTTGGAGAAAGTAAATTCCAGAGGTGCTATGGAATAATCTAGGAAGCAATATGATTGGACGAATCCACAGAGGAAAGTAGACATTTATTGATAGCAGTGAGAAGAGAAACAGCCTTATAGTAACATCAACTTTGGAAATCAGTGATCATCGGGAGTAATTTCTTGTTTTACAAAACAGTCTGTCCATCTCTTCCCAGAAGAGTTGCCCAAGGGGATGACCTAAGAGCAGGGTTTATTTAGTAGAAAATAAAGAACTTTTGCAGAAATATAATCAGAGTTATCAGCAAACATCACAGAGAATTCTCACATTACAGGGAATTGATGGCATAGGTATTTTCTTCTCTGATGGATCAATCTAATCCTGGCCTAAAGGTAACAGAGAAATTAAGAACTCATGAGGATGATGCTGCCTCTAAGTTATTTCCTCTGCTCTGTGAGCCACACTCTATTATCAGCAAGGAAGGCCTTCAGGAATGAGGTCATGCACCAATTATCATGAGTTGCACACACAACTCTCAGGACATTCCTAAAGTTCCACGTTTCCAGGACACAAGTGAGATACTGCAAAAAATAAACCAAACAGTCACTTTTCCTCCATGGTAAGAAGACGCCTGCACGGCACTTACTCTTCAGCACCTCTGATGGAACAATTGCGTTATCTGCAGACTACTGAATAATGGTCATCACTTTTTATTGTTTTTGAATTTTTAAAGAAGAGACACTAGTTATAGGATATACAATCTCTTTATTTTGATACGCTTGTTGAGTTGGCAAAACTTCAACTTCTTAGAATATGCATGTGTTAAATTTCAAAGATGTAACGATGCCTTTGTGATTCTGATGCAATACACCCCTTACGTTTGGTGTTAATGTAGAAATGAGACTTTTTAAAACCAGTTGTTATTGTTGAAATGTGATATGTGGAAAGAGCTTTCTTGCCAGTTTTAAGGTCCTTGAAGGTAAAGCCTTTGTTTAATTTATCTTTCTTATTTTACAACATCGAGTTTGCCCAAGACTGATGCTCAGTGTTTCTTAGTTAAATGATTGAATCAATCAACAAATTAAAGGTAGTGTTAAAGGCATGATCTCTGTCCTTAATCATTTCTGAATGTAAGTAGGGAGACAGCATGATCTAGTAGAAACAGGCACATCCAACAGTCGACATCAAACAAATGGTACAGATGGTAGCTTTTAATGGAATCCGGCAGTGGAAAAACCTCGTGGCAGAAGGTAAATTTGAACTGTATTTGGAAAAGTAAGTAAGAATTCAATCACTGGAGAAGATGCTAGGGTATTTCAAGCACGTACTCCTAGTAATAGCTGTGAAGACCTAGAAATACAGGAATGTTAGATGTGGTCTCAGAAGCATGAAGAGATTCGTTTAGCAGAGTAAGGAAAATAAAGATTGGACTGGGAAACAAAGAGGAGACTAGAGTTAGACTGGGAGATCTACAATGCCAAAGGTGCTTGAAGTTTTTATTGTAGGCAATGCCGAACTGTGTACAATTGTACAGGTCCTTCAGCCATCAGCTACTTGGGTTCCAGAGGCACAAGTTGAGGACATACATTGACACAGTTATATGACATGGAAGTGACAGATACTCCAGTGAATGGGTGAGTGAGGGTGTGGCAGTTGATTCTATCCTTGTTTACTTAGCACCGAGAGCTTCTGGGCCTGTGCCCTGCTCTCATGTTGTCCAGAGAGAGAAAGAAAACAGTGGTAGCAAGAAGAAGGGCCTCAGATGCTCCAGGGAACATTTCCAGGAAATTCATCTCACTTCCAACTGTCCAGCACCATCAAAACTGAAATCCTACCTGACAAAATGACCACTAGTAATCCCCAGCAGTGCTTATGAGTAGTGTTTATGAAGAGCTCCAAATCTACATGAACCACATCAGAAATTTCTAAGTAATTTCAAGTTCTTTAAAAATCATGTAGAGGGCAGCGCCTGTGGCTCAGTGGGTAGGGCACTGGCCCCATATACCCAGGGTGGCCGGTTCAAACCCGGCCCCGACCAAACTACAACAACCACAAAAATTAGCCGGGCGTTGTGGCGGGTGCCTGTAGACATGGCTACTTGGGAGGCTGAGGCAAGAGAATCAATCACCTAAGCCCAGGAGTTGGAGGTTGCTGTGAGCTGTGTGACACCACGGCACTCTACCGAGGGCAATAAAGTGAGACTCTGTCTCTACAAAAATAAAACTTTCTATATAAAAGTCACCATACTCCTTAAAACATAAGACATTAACATTCTCTCTCCTTTCATCAAAAGATGTGATAGGCAATAATACCTAAGATTTCTTTATATTTTAGTGACTGTTAAAATTAAAATGAAGGCCACATGCATAATTTTTTCATTATTTTTACCCTACTTATGGAGTGGCAAGAGCCAAAAAGTGACTAGTTTAATTTTGGGCAACATGGAGAATTGTTACAGAGTTTTAAATACATATTTGAATATATTTAAATGTGTGTTTACATATTTAACAGACATAACATTCTTCTTTTTTTTTTTTTGAGACAGAGTCTCACATCGTTCCCCTCACTAGAGCGCTGTAACATCATAGCTCACAGCAACCTCAAACTCTTGAGT
Source organism: Arctocebus calabarensis (assembly GCA_963573935.1). NCBI lineage: Eukaryota > Metazoa > Chordata > Mammalia > Primates > Lorisidae > Arctocebus > Arctocebus calabarensis. Next base: position 61,670 of record CAUYON010113768.1, read on the forward strand.
TCAAGTGATTCTCACGACTCAGCCTCTCAAGTAGCTGGGACTGCAGGCGCCCTCCACAACATTTGAATATTTTTTGAGATGAGGTCTCGCTCTGGCTCAAGCTGGTCTCCAACCTGTGAGCTCAGACACTCCACCTGAGTGCTGGGATTACATGCATAAGCCACTGTGCCCAGCTGACATGCTTCTTCATAAGTGTATCACTATAGACTTTCAACTTTCAAGTAAGAAGAAATTATTTAAGTTCTGCTGTGTTTGCAGAGAAGACACCTTGGCCTTCCTTGGAAATTTAACTTGTCTTAAAAGTGAACTTCAAGAAAGCAAATCTGTTCAGAATGTTAATGTGAAAGTGGGGCAGGGAGCTTTGCTTCTGCTAAGAGAGCTTGATAATCTTTCCCTGGTGAGCTCTGCAGCCTCACAGGCTCCATGGAGCCGGAGGATGTCCCGCACTTGGAAAACAGCCATCGCAGAAGAATCTGAGCATGACACGACTTGGTGTGAATGAGTTTGGCAGCTGAGAAAATGAAAAAGGAGGAGCCTGTCCTCATGTGAGGCCTGTGGAGGTGAGGTGGCTCTCACATTTCCAGTGAAGTTTGAAGTTTGTGGTACCACTTAATGTTAGTTTCCTTGCCCTGATTCATTGATTCAAGGCTGACCATTCTGAAATCCTCCTCTTCCTGTCCTAAGCAAAGACCCATATCATGTACCACAAAAGCAACCTGTTTATGGTGGACTCTTGTCTAAGAATCAGGTGTACATCAGCATTTTCCACACATAGGTTGTTTCACCTATTTTTTAAGCTTTGCAGCATTTCTACTGCCTGGACCTCAGATACCTGCCTTGTCCATAATTTATGCCTGACTTCCTTGGATCCCTGATTGCTGCTTTGCTATAATCTCAGATAGATTCATGCACTCTGGATCTTCTTTTCCCTCCCTCCCTCCCTCCCTCCCTCCCTCCCTCCCTCCCTTCCTTCCTTCCTTCCTTCCTTCCCTCCCTCCTTCCTTCCTTCCTTTCTTCCTTCCATCCCTCCTTCCTTCCTTCTTTCTTTCCTTTTCCTTCCCTCCCTCTCTCTCTCTTCCTCTCTTTTCTTTCTTTCTCTTTTTCTTTTCTTTTGATAGGATCTCACTGTATTACCCAGGTAGAATACAGTGGCATCATCATTGTGCCCAGCAACCTCTAACTCCTGGGTTCCACCCCTGCCTCAGCCTTCCCAGTAGCTGGGACTATAGGCACACCACAACACCCAGCTAATTTTTGTATTTTTGATAGAGATAGGGTGTGGATCTTGCTCAGGCTGATCTTGAACTCCTGAGCTCAAGGGATTTTCCTGTCTTGATGTCCCAGAGTGTTAGGATTGCAGGTATGCACCACTGTGCCTGTACCACTTGAGGTCTTTTATTATGACCACCTGGCTCCGCTCCTGACAGCTGGCTCCTGCCTACGCCAAGTTCCAGTACAAAACACCCCCACATGGTTGTCAGATTTGCTGGCCTTGACCTAGACTTAGACTTCCTTACTGAGCTGCCATCCACAGACACCATGTAATTGTAAGACCTTATTCAGGAGGTTGCGCCGTCACTTCCTTGGGAAGTTTTCATAAGAAAGGCTGAACAAACTTGTTCAAATAGTTTGAGTTTAGCCTTGGACTCAGCAGTAGCCTTATAATTTTATGATCCTCAGCAGCACTATCACTGCAAAACCACCTAGTACCACCCGGAATCTAATCATCTCTGTGATTCACAGAAATTTCTGATAATTTTTTCTGAGTTTCAATTTCAGGTCCCTGTCACATGCTATGTGTCATGTATGTGAAGGCGCAGGTCTCACAAATACTAAAATAAACCTGGAATTACAATGATATAAACCAAAGCAAAACCCACAAAACACGTATGACTTTTATTTCTCCTCTGACTATGTCGAAATCCCAATTGACATCCCTTATCATTTATAAGAGATTTGTAAGAGATTTCTGAGAAAGGCACTTTTACTTAAATTGTTTTGATTTGCTTTTTGTTCAGGGGATAGAAAACAAATTCCTGCCTTTCTGAATTAAGCCTTCCCACACACATTGTGTGAAAGGGATAGGTGTCAAACCTTCTGCAGGCAACTCTGCGGCTGGAAAGTTACAAAGGGAAGTGTGCCTTGAAAACACAGAAAAAGATGAATTGGCATCAGACATGGAAGAGTCTGGGAGGATGAGGGCTTTGCTCGGCTAGTCCACCGCTCTCCATGCTGGGCAGTTAGAGAAGTGCTCACAGGTGAGGTGAGGCAGCTGGTGGAGGAGGATGCAGGAAGCCCTTCTCTGCCTCCTGACATGCTGACTTAACACACAGCCTTTCATGTTGGCCAATTTCCAATGTGTCCAGATAAAGAAAGAAAACAATGTCCCCCTACTTGTTTGCCTAGGGGGACATCTCCAGGTACCAATTCATCTCACTCCGAAGTGTCCAGTGTTTTCCCATCAGAGCTGAAACCCTACCCGACAGACTGGCCACCAGACAGGCTGGGCATTTCTTCAGCGACGCTAATTCCTAGTGTCTTTACAGGAATCCTGACCCAGAAAGCTACCTCAATAGGTAAGAGGTTAAGAAAATACAAACAAACAGGGGAAACAAACTGGGAGATAAAAAATTCTTCAGCCCCGGGGAACTCAGAAAGGGTATTTGGAGCACAATTCTCATTTGGGCCAGCCAGCTCTGTTCATGCTGATAAGTCATTTTGAGAAAAACAAATGAATTCATATCTGATAAAGCAGTACATGGATAATACCAAATTCCTTTTGCCTTTCTAACACTCTGCCAGGGGGCTGGGAGTGGGGGATAGATTAGTTCTTGCTGTGCAAGGGCTAAGTGAGGTACGATTTACCGTAGATGCCACACAATGAAATATATTTTGGTTTAATCACTTTTTCAAGGATTGTACTAACAAGTGTTCCTTCCTCTCAAATAATTAACACACGCCTTCATGTTCCCTTACCTGCTGTTAGAATGGCAGCTGTTAAAATCTATTTGAAAAGTATCCACTGTTCCCATAACAAGGTGAGAGCAGCTCAGAAGAGTTTTAATATATTTTTGAGGAGGTAGATCTGGTGTTGTTCCTCTTAAACAGTATTTCTAGTCATATACCCAGACACATATACACACATATAAAAGTTTTTCTCCTTGTAACCATCCTCAGAAATCAGTGACTCCAAAGAAAAAGGAGGACAAATAAATTAGACTGGCACTAGATTCTGAGTGGTAGTCTCGAGGGTATAGAACAACTCCTTCTGAATTCTGCATCTAGACTCAGCATTCACTCACTTCTGTCAGCATTTTGCTATGTTGGTTAAAAGGTAAGCCACAAAAAACTCAAAAAATACTTGAGTAATCTAAGGGCTATAAGCAGGGCATACACAGAGGTGAGGTGCTATTTAATTCTTTGGGGGCAATTTGAAAATCATATAATTTTTAAGTTTATACAGCAGAGGAGTTCTAACCTAAATCTTGAAAGGTGAGTACGAAATAGACAAGCAAAAGTTATTTTCCAAATATATCTAGTATAGTGTAGGCATGCTCAACCCTTAACTCATTCACTCAGTCATCTACAACTAGGAAAACCTACATGAGCACAGGAATATACAGTAGAACCTCTGTAAGTTGACCACTCAAAGGACTGTAGCACAATGGTCAACATACGGAGGTGGTCAACATGAGGAATTTCCATTGAGTACATACATGGGGTGCTTGTCTGGTCTATGAAAATTAGGTCAACTTGAGGAGGTGGTCAATGTAGAGAGGTGATCAATTATGGAGGTTCTACTGTAATTGTAAATATGATGGACTTGTTTTCATCATACAAAAAATAGTCATTTGAGGGCTGAAGAGAGGGAAACTATTAAACTATAGTCTGATCAATCTCAAGAGGACTATTAGAGGGCAGACTTCCCTTGGAGTATGAAATGAGGAAAAAGGTGAAGGTGTTTTAGCAGCTTGTAGTAGAAGGACAAGGAAAATCAAGGTCTCACTTCCACATCTCTCTTTCGGCTCTTCCTCACTAGAAAGGGGGTGAATGAGTGTCTTCATGTCACTGCTTTCATGGCGGTTTAGCAACTGATTTCTTGGAAGTCTCTTAGGAGAATAGAATTGTCTAATGTAATTTTGGTTGAAATATTCAAATCAAGGGTATATTAATCTTCCTCCTTTGCTTCCTTGAAGTCCAGACTAATGGGTGTTTCTTAAAATATGGATCAGATTTTGTTTCTTCCACCAAATCCAGGCCTGGACTTGTCAACTGAAGGGTTGTCACTGCTGTCAGCTGTTTGTGCAAAGACAGTTCACAGAGTCCCAGAGAGTGTCCTGCTAGTTTTCCCCTCTCACCAACAGGCTCTCCACATAGGCTGTGATGGCAGGTGCCTCTCTGGGCCTCAGTTTCTCTTACTTTTACAAAGGTAGTTCAGACTAAGTGGACTCTAATATCCTTTTCAACCCTTTCACATCCCATTTCCCTTTTTGTTTGTTTGTTAGGAGATGAGTCTTTGAAATCAATGGTGCTTTTGCATCATTAGAGGGCAGACTTCCCTTGGAGTAGGAAATGAAGGAGAGTTTTAAGAAATTAAAATGTTTGATGTGAAGCATTGGATTCCTCTCTTGGTAGGCAAGCCTGAGAGAAGGGAGGAACAGAGGAGGGAGGAAAGACAATGAAGGTCCTACCCACTAACCCTGGAGCAAATGTCCTCAATTAATCAGATTCCTAGTCTATGGCAGATGTGTTGAGCTACTGTTGCCTGAACTCTAAGTCCTATTAGGTGGTTATGAAATTAGTGAATTTAATTGTAAATAGCATTAAAAAATGGAATATACACGTATATTCTTCAGTATACGTGTGTGTGTGTACTGAATCACAGGTAGACTACTTATCTTTATCTGTATGTAAAGGTCAAACACTTAGAAAAAAATTGGGCTGAAAAAATCAAGTGTTACTTTTAGGGTTAAATGTATACAATATTTATGACTAACATGAAAATGGGAGTTTTAACTCTCATTAAAGTGAAGCAAGACTCACACAGAGATAGAGCAGAGTAATAAGTATCAAAGACCTAACAATTGTAAGGAAATAGAAGGCATTCTAATTTCATCACAGAGATCAATATATTCCACCGGGAACCCGGAGCACTTTCCCTCTCTGAAGTCCTTTTTCTTGTTTTGTTTGTTTTAATCTTAGTGAACGAAATATTGACTTTGAAGTCAGACAGACATGCATTCAGATACTAATTTCATCAGTCTCTTCAAATTTGAATTTGGAAAAATTGCTTAGCCTCTCTCTGTGCCCTTATCAGTTGCCTTATCGCTCAAATTAGAATAACTGTACTTCACACACAGAGGTTTGTTTTGTTTTGTTTAGGTTAATATCCAGACTATATAAGGAACTCAACTTAAGAGCAAAAAAAAAAAATATTTATATCAAATAATGCAATTTGAAAATGGACAAACTATCTGAATAGGTATTTTTTTTTCATATGAAAACATACTAATGGCCCACAGGTATACCAAAAAATATGTTCAACATGACTAATAATCAGGGCAATGCAAGTCAAAACCACAATGAGATATTATCATTGCCCAGTTAGAACAGCTATCACTGCTATCCAAAAAGACAGAATAATGAGTGGTGGAGAGAATGTAGAGAAAAAGGGAATTTTCTACACTGTTTCTGGAAATGTAAATTAGTAGAGCCACCATGGATAACAGTGGAGGTTCCTCAAAAAAATTAAAATAGATCTACCATATATGATCCAGTAATCCCACTTCTAGGCATATAACCCCCAAAATAAAATCACTATACTGAAGAGAAATTTGCTCTTTGGTGTTCATTGCAACATTATTCATAACTGCCAAGATACAGAGTCAACTTAAGTGTCCTTCAATAGATGAAAGGATAAAAATGTGTGCTACATATACACAATGGAATATTATTCAGCTGTATCTATGATTAAATCCTGTCATTTGCAACAACATGGGTACTCTAGAAAACATTATGTTAAGTAAAATAAGCTAAGAGCAGATCAAACATTTCATGATCTCACTTACATGTGGAATCTAAAAAAAAAAAATGATCTCATAGAAGTAGATGGTAGAATAATGGTTACCAAGGGCTGGGGAGGGGTCATGAGAGGGGAGAGTAAATAGGGGTTGGCCAGTGGGTACAAAGTTACAACTAGATAGAAGGAATAAATTCTGGTGTTCTATTGCACATTATGACAACCATAGTTAACAATAATGTATTATGTATTTCAAAATAATTAGAAGAGAAAATTTTGAATTGTTCTCACCATAAAAAAATGGCAAATATTTGAGGTCATGAATATGCTAATTACCCTGATTTGACCACTATACAATGTGCACATGTATCGTCCCATAAATGTGTAAAATTACCATGTGTCAATCAAAATAAAATTAAAAATATAAGGTTTTTAATTTATTTATAATTGGTACAGAATAATGGTACATACACACAGCATTATCGTAATAACTAAATAAACTAATATATATAAAATGTTTAGGCCAGTCTCTGGGATGTAGTAAGCACTCAATAAATGATAGTTTTCATGGTCAAAAGAAAATTTAAAAAAAATTCCCCTCTTCCTACCTCAGGAATCCCACATGCAGAACAAGCCAGGTGATGGCTGAGAAACCAGTGCAAAGATTGGTTTGGAGCAGGTTGCATTTTTGTCCTCACCTAACAATGGCACATTAAGTGAAAATAATAAATTAGCACAGATAGTGAACAATAAAAGTTGGTCTTATCTCATAGTCAACTTTCAAACTGCCACTTCAATCTGGTTCAGAAACCGTATCATTTCTGGGCTATTTTCCAGTTGCCAAACTAAAGAACATGATGTCTCTGTTCTGGGTGAGTAAGTGAGCTCTTGACTTGGGGTAATTCACTGCCCTGAATGGGATCCTGCTTCTCACCTCTGTTTTGGGTCATGATCTGAAGATTAGCATAAAGCATCATGTTTACATGCAGGAGCTTTTAGAGTGTCTCCTGACAGAGGAACACCATAAAGGTTTTGCAACTGTTTTCAACATGAGCATCCAAAGTCTTTTCTTATCTGGGGATATTGCCAATTAGAAGTGATGAAATTCATGTGACATTTATAAAATATAAAATCTCTTTATTGGTTCATTTTGAACCTCTTATATAGTCAACAAATCTCAAGAGACCTACACTTGGAACTTTGCAGAGACTGAGCCCACAGCCCACAGATTTACATGTGCTGGTTGGTAGATTGATGGTTTGGAAGGCATGTAACAGATCACGTAATTTTGAGTTGTAAGACATTATAGAGATCAACTAGGACAAATCTTTTACTTTACAGGTGAGAAAACAGAGTCCAGAGATATTAGATTATCTGCCCAATTTTGTCACATGGAAAGTGTGAGGCTAAGGACTTGAAATCAGACATCCTGTCTCCAAGCCCAGTACTCTTCCCACTATATTCTAGAGTCCCAACAATGGGTATGAAGTAAAGGCAGTCTTTATAGTTCAAGGTCATGGGGGGACTATTTGTAGTTGCCTTCACAAAGCAAGCCAACCAATTCTCACTCAGCCTGGACCTAGTGCAGACTTTCCAGGAGAGGCAGGAAACTGGGCTTTCTGCCACTCAACATCCCATTTTTCTCTTGAAAATGTAAAAAGGGCTGATTCCCCTTCAGAAGGGCACTCAGACTATATATTTCAAAAGTTCAATAAATAATCGTGACCTTCAACCCAATGATTCCTTTCTTAAAAATTAATCATGAAAAAGAATAAAAAGAATCTGGATGAGGGGAAAGATTTAGCTGTAAGGATGGCATGTTTTTACAATGAAAATTCCTGTACCCAGGAGAATTGTTTAAATAAGCTCTGATGTATTTATATCGTAGTTTATTTTATTTTACGTTCATAAAAATGATGTTGTAAGAAAATAACATCCAATAACCTGGGGAAATGTTCTTGATACATTGCTCAGGAAAGTACTTAATAAAACAGCATGTACAGAATGATTCTAATTTTGTAACAAAAACTTATATTTATATCTATATTTGTTTAAAAGAAAGACTTAGATAAAATGTTTTGATATATCAAGAATGAGTGGTGAAATGACTGGCCATTAGAATTTTTGCCTTTGGGTTTTGCTGTATTTTCCAAAATTTTGAATATAGATGAACTTTATTTTTGTAATGAGACTAAAAATATTAAAGTTTAAGTCTTATTTCTTCCCTCAATATGACCCTGGGAATTTGGGATAGACTTTAGGCTGTTAGTAGTGGACAAAGGTGGGGATTTTGGTGGGACATGGTCTTCAGATTTGTCACATGTAGTATTTCCAAACCTTTGACTCTATCTACCATAAACGTCATCAAGGAAATTCTTCCCCACCCCCACTTTCACCCCAGCAATTTCTTCTATAGTATTTCAAGATTACAGGTCTCAAGCTTTTTTAGAGCAAAGCCAGGTTTTGCAGGAAGAAAACCCATAACCTAGGCAGTCTGTTTATTTGCACTATCCATTAGGAAAATGAACACCTTGGTGATATGAAATTGGAGAGAAACAAAATAAAACACATTTCAGTAAATGTATTGGCAATATATAAAGATCCCTAATTTATGTAAAGAGCATATGATCTTATACACAGAATGTCAAACTATGATGCCCTGTCAGGTTACCCTAAAACTAACCTAGTAATGTATCTACATCTATCTTTCTAGCATGGGCTAATGACTTAAAAAGAACAAATTTATATAGACATGTCACCTGGAGAGGTTATAATCAAGTACATGTTGGGGGCTTGTCTCTGCTCTAGCACAAGAGTCTGGGTTACTCATGTTTGAACCATAGCATACACCTATCTTAGTTTAATGATTGATGATAAATTATCAGCGCAGAACAAACTTCATGCAAAAATGCATCGCTACACACCATGGGGCCAAGCCCATAAACTACATCAAATCAAATTGGTAACAAAAGAAGGTATACCAAGAATAATTGATCATTAAAAAGAAAGAATGACAGTGCTCAAAAACTCTGTCCTGACAAAATAAAAGTGCTAAAGCACTCATCTAAATGTCCCCTTCTCAAAAATTACACATTCCCAAATATCAATGTCTATGCCTGTGCCATAGGAACTGGGCACTAACTACTGCCAGGAAGCTCAAATTTTTGTCAAATATGGGATTAGAGTCTTCAGTATAATCTAATATAAGACTTTTCTTGGTTTACGAATAGGGAGTTTATGTAACTTGCAACGCGTTAGTTGGCAGGTTAGTTGTAAATGGCCCTGCATAAAATCTATGACCTTACAACATCATCTGCTAGTAAGAATTTAGGAAAGGACTCTCACTGTAGAATCAGAATTTTGCCTGCGAACCACCGGTGTGCCAGGTTAACCGTTTATATCACTGAGAGTTTAGGGGATTCTTGATTGATGGCCAGAGGATGTGAGTAAGAGACTTACTCATTGGTTCACCCAGTACCTTTGAATGTTAGCCACAGAGGGGAGCTAAGAAGGCTTCTTCTGAAGAAGTGTGCAACACTCCAGGATGCTTTTCTCTATTCTCTGCTTGCTCTTTCCTACTTTTCCATCTCTCCCTCCCTATTCCAACAGTAAGTGGAGGCAAAAGGAGAAGATTGGCTGTAGGGATGATTCCAGCCTGGTGCTTTCAGGTTTTTGCTGGAGATTTCTCATTTTCTCAGTTCTTTAACCAGCCACCCCTCATTTCCAAGGAGTAACTTTTCTTTTTCATCCCTACACATCCATATTTCACAGAAATAAAGGGGAAACTTTAGGATTTTGAAAACAATAAGAAGGTGTTGAAACCTCCTGAATAGCCTCCATCTTTGGGAAATTAATGATGATGAGAAAATTTCTAACCAGACCTAAGGAGAAAACTTAAGAATCCTATCCACTTGATAGGCACAGGATGCCTGCATTTTGTAGGGATCAGTTGTGATTTTAGTGATAGGATCAAGAATATTAATTTCAACATCTGAAAGGGCTTTTCATAACCCTTTCCCTTTAAAAGAGATTTGGTTGTCAGATGTCTTCTGGTCCTGATAATTCATGTGTCCCCCTCTGGAGGCAGGGGATAATGACAACAGCAACAGTTATCTGGAGGCCTCATGATTCTATGGGCACCAAGGGGACAAGAGACCAAGGCACCATCTGTTGACTGCAGGGCCAGGTTCTGAGGCTAATTAGCACTACCAGACTTGAGGGCGCCCCTGGTTGCTCCTGCCTTCTGCAAGCCCCACTGTTGTTGAGTGTGGTCAGAATGAGTCAGGCCTTGGCACTCTTGGACATCTATGAGGTTTGTCTTCTGGCCTCCTCCCTCCTGTCTTCTCTGTTCTGTGCATCTCTTTAAGCTTCTCCAGGTTTTTTGTAGCTCTTCCTATGTAAACTCACTGTCAGAGGAGGTGCTGAACTTCACCTGACATTTGTCTACAGCCTTAGGTCAACCAGTACCTTTCTGAATGGAATTGTCATTCTCATGTTTTCCTTAACAGTGCAGAGAGGATTATGTCTGCTGGAAAAGTTGGATGAATACATTGTGGTTTAGGGAAATTTCCCAGATTCCTTGAAATCATAGTATTGCTCCTTCTTTGGATGAGGTCTGCTCTGGAGGGAGTGGTTGAAAGATGTGAATTCAAACTGAAAACCATCACTGACTGCCTCCAGCTGTCTGTCAAAGGACTTCAAACAAAGAAGTCTGATTTTTTTCAGGGAAGAAACTGGGCCAACCCAGAAGCACTTCTTTCATGTCCTTACATACACTCTCCTGGCTATAGGGAAGTACCTGGGCAAGTTGACTAAATTCGCTGTGCCTAAATTTTCCTTGTATATAGAATGGGTACAGTGACAATGGGACTATCTTATAGGAGGGTTGCAGATCATCTCTGAGACTTGAAGGAAATTGAGATCTAATTTTGAAATGGTGCTAATGGGTGAGGGTTTTTTTTTATTGTTGTTGTTTGTTTGTTTTTAAGTATTAAAATTAACAACAGGCCATCTTTTCTCACTTAGGGCATTTTGGCACCCACATGATAGAGACTTATCACTAGGAATCCCTTTGGCCTTGAAGTGGTTATCCTAGTCCAGGAAAGCATGTGTGGACACAATTGTAATTTTCTGCCTTGGTTCACCATGTAAATCTATATATTAACTTTGATTTCTGCTAAGTCAACACTATTCCAAACCAAGAACTACATTTTCTCCCCAAACATAATACTGGAAGGAAGGAAGGAAGGGAGAGAGGAAGGAAGAAAGGAAGAAAAACTTGAAGACATGTCAATCTGCTATTAATAGACTTAATCCACACAATCCTAATAAACCAACACATATTTTAGCCACAATTGCTTTGGCTAAACAGTGTCTGTCTTAATGTTTAGTGTTGTTATAAGGGAATACCTGAGGCTGGATTAATTATTAAAAAAACAGTGTATTTGGCTCATGATCCTGATTGCTGGAAAGTTCAAGATTAAGCATCTGTTTCTGGGGAGGGCCTAAGGCTACCTGCACTCCTAGTAGATGGCTATAGGGAGCCAGCATGTGCAGAAATCACACAGCAAGAGAGGAAACAAGAGACAGAGGGGAGGTGCCAGGCTCTTCTTTTAACAACCACCTCTTATGTGAATTAATAAAGTGAGAATTCACTCAACTCAGGGTAAGCATTAACCTATTCTAGAGGGAGATCTGCCTTCATGACCCAAACACTTCCCATTAGATCAAATTTCAACATGAAGTTTGTAGGAGACAGACATCCAAACCATAGCAGTTTCCCAGTACAGATCACACCTTAACAATGCAATTGTGTACTCACATATCTGTGCATCCTACTAGATTCAGCTTCCTAAAGTCTCCAGGACCCTGTTTATATCTCTAGAGGCCAACACAGGAGGTTTAACAATTATAGGTGACCCTCTTAGCTAGTTACTGAGAATAGTCATAGGTGGCTGAAGTGATGGTTTATTCTGGGGATATACATTCTAATAAGCAAAATAGGATTGTGTGGCTTCCAAGAAAAGAGGCCAGGAATGTATGTGCCTTCTGGAGCCCAGAAAAGCATTGACACCAGCTCGCAAGAGTCTCCACTCTGATTTGTCATTAATATACCTTGTTTCTCTAATGTCCATCTCTTTCAGTAACAAGAACATCTAATGCTTTCAACACCTCTCTACACCCTCCATCTTCACTTCCTGTAACAAAGACAGACACGAATGGGTGGCTTGGGGTAAGAATGTGGGTGGGAAAGGACTGATGTATCTATTCAACCCAGTTTCAGCTGCCCCAGCATTTTTCCTTCACTCTTCTGGTGTCACAATGTATGGGAACAAGCAAACAGTTCCACTCTCCACTGTGGTCCCAGCAGGGCCTTTTCTATCTTGTTTCTGTCAAGGGATTAAACAGCACAAGAAGCAGAATTTGGGACAAACCATCAACAGGTATGACAATGGCTGGAAACAATGCCTGGGACATGGAAAGTCAGATCTCAAAGAAGTCAGCCAATATTCCAAATTCTAAGGGTCTTTCCTCCCTCCATTTGTAGATATAGCCATCACTCTTATCCCCAATACATCTCTAAGCAACTGCATACTATTATTAGTGAGAAAAGGGCAGAAAGGCATACCTCAAAAGAGAGAAAATCTTCTAAGGCACTAATCAGGGCTGGCTTGAGTCGCCTGGGTAGAACACCATTTTTTTTTTTTTTGAGACAGGATCTCACTATACTGCCCTGGGAAGAGAGCTGTGGCATCACAGCTCATAGCAACCTCGAACTCTTGGGCTCAAGAGATTCTCTTGCCTTTGTCTCCCAAGTAGCTGGGACTACAGGCACCCACCACAATACCCGGCTATTTTTCTGTTGCAATTGTTTAGTTGGCCCTGGAGGGTTTGACCCCACAGCCCTTGGTGTATGTGGCTGGCACTGTAAACCCTATGCTATAGGCACTGAACCGAGAATATCATATTTTTATTGTTGTTTTATTTTATCTCAGCCTTTTTTTGTTTAGAGTTGCTTCCACTCTACAAGATGGGGAGAGAAGAAAGCAACAAGCAATCCATAAGGAGAGCGATCCAGAAGAAGATAAAATTGTAAGAAATTGATTCTAAGGAGGATGAGGACCAAGAGCTGAAATGTATTTTAATAAGTAAATTTTGCTAAATGTCCTATGAGAATCTTTGTCCTCTTTGTCCTTGAGTCTGCTTCTGGAGAAAGAGAGGATCCATCAGGACGGGAAGTCATCCCTCAGTGTAGTCCTCCCTCCCTGCACCTTGGCTACGCATCTCTGTCCCCCAACTCCCATTGGAAATCTGTCATGGCAGCAGACACCATGCTATAGGGAAGTTGGCTCTTTCTCATGAAGACACATCAGGTCTCTCAAAAATGAGACCAACATGTTCTTCTTCATACTTTCAAAACCCAGCACTAGCATTTTGAAGAAATAATTGTTTGAAAAGAGTTGTATAATTTCCTCTGATAAAACATAGTAAAAAATAGTTTCCATTTGCCCAGCTGCTTACCAATCTTTAAATTGGAAGCCATGTATAACTTTCTTTCCTCCTAATTTTGTGACTACTAGGGGTAAGTGACAATCCTTAATACAGATAGAACAAGAAAGACTGACATTCATCCCAGGACCTGTGGTGACAATACGGTACAACAGCAAAGAGCATTATTATGTGGGCTTGGTGAGATTTTCCTTTGCTAGGATGAGGTTTGACGTTGGCTGGCTGGTCAAGACCACCCAAAAAGCCCCTGCAAGCTGCACTGAGCATTTGAGACCCTCTGTTACAAAAGAGCAGCTAGGGAGCCCCATCCTTAACAGCGTCAGAACAAAATGGGAAGATGTGTTCTCTGATGCTTTAGCACCACAGAGATAACAAAACCAAAATGGATCTCAAAATGGTAGAGTTCTTTATCTTTTCCTGGCTCCGTTCTTCCTTTTCAGATTTCATGACAAGTTGACATCAAACAGTTACAGTTGGCACAAGAACTGTTATCCACAAGAACAACAACAGACCTCTCAGCGTGGGTCATTGGCCTTTACACCACAAAGAAAGGGGATCTTGTCTCAAACGGTTTCGAATGAATAGCGAGACTAAGACGGGCACACACCGGATGGCATCTGTGTCACTGTCTCTGCCGTTTCATCTGACCCCATGTCTCTGCATCATCTCGGGAACCCTCCCATTGTGTGTTCCTGCATTCTTGTTAGCATTTGCCGGGGCTCTGTTCTGCTCAGAATGGCATGTGAAAGGACTGCTTGTGGAACCGCTCTCCATTGTTTGGGAGACAATAAAAGGATGTCTGATAAGCATCTTACAACAGATTTTTCTACAGCTGAAGCATATTGGCGGGATAATTTTCCAAATTTGCATTCTACCTGTGGCTCCACGGAGCTAACCAAGACTCCTTGCCAAGAGAGGACATTGTTCCTTCATTTCTAGAGGCTGCAAGCACTTACCGGATTGCTGCAGATATTGTCTTAGAGCTGGCCGATTCTCACACAACTAACTGGCAGCTATAAATCTCTGGCTGTCAAAAGACCTCTGAGCTGTCTCAGTGTTTCGGGAAAACCTATTTGAGAAGCACGGGAACAGGTACAATGTAGTCCATTTTCAAGAAGTAGTAGATGTAAAGAAACATGTAAAAAAAATGGATTCTTTTTTATTTTATTTTATTTTTCAATTTCAGATTGATATGAGGGTACAAATGTTGAGGTTACATTGTTTTCATTTCTGAGGTAAAGTTCAAGTTGTAGTTGAGCCCTTCACCCAGGGGGCATGCTGAACACCCTCACATTGAGCACATTAGGTGAGACCCCACCAATCGCCCTCCTTTTTCCCCCCTCTGCTCTCCCTCTCCCCTCTGCCTCGCTAGACTATACTTGTGTTTTTCTTTTCTGTGGGCTATTAGTTGTTTATAGCTGGTTTCTTATTAGTGTTGAGTATATTGGATACCTTTTTCCCATTCTTGTGATACTTCAGTAGGAAGAATGTGTTTCAGCTCCATCCAGGTAAACACAAAAGAT
>CAUYON010113770.1:0-21206 GCA_963573935.1 Arctocebus calabarensis
CCCCCCTTGGTTTGGCGTTTGCCTCCATATTTTTTTCAGTTGTTCTGACACCTGCTTAAGATTTCTTTTTAAATTTATTTGCAGATTCTCATTTTAAAGTATTGGGTTCTAGCAGCCCAATTCATAATTGCTAAGTTGTGGAAGAAGCCCAAGTGCCCATTGACCCACGAATGGATTAATAAATTGTGGTACATGTATACCAAGGAATATTACGCAGCCTTAAAGAAAGATGGAGACTTTACCTCTTTCATGTTTACATGGATGGAGCTGGAACATATTCTTCTTAGCAAAGTATCTCAAGAATGGAAGAAAAAGTATCCAATGTACTCAGCCCTACTATGAAGCGAATTTATAGCTATCATATGAAGGGTATAACCCAACTATAACACAAGAATACGGGGAAAGAGGCAAGGGTAGGGAGGGGAGGGGGGAGGTTGGGGTTGAGGGAGGGTAACTGGTGGGGCCACACCTACGGTGCATCTTAGAAGGGTACAGGCGAACCTTACTAAATACAGAATACAAATGTCTTCATGTAATAACTGAGAAAATGCCAGGAAGGCTATGTTAATCAGTTTGATGAAAATAGTTAAGATTGTATATGAAACCAGCACATTGTTTTTGTTTTTATAGAGACAGTCTCCCTTTATCGCCCTTGGTAGAGTGCCGTGGTGTCACACAGGTCACACCAGCAACCTCCAACTCCTGGGCTTAGGCGATTCTCTCGCCTCAACCTCCTGAGGAGCTGGGACTACAGGCAACTGCCACAACACTCGGCTATTTTTCTGTTTTGTCATGGCCGAGGCCGGGTTTGAACTCACTACCTTTGGTATATGGGGCTGGTACCCTACTCCATGAGCCACAGGCGCCGCCCTGAAACCAGCACACTGTACCCCCAATTGCACTATTGTATACAGCTATGATTTAATAATAAAGACAATACATAAAAAAATAAAATAAAATGAGGCCCCTGAACTCCAGGAATAGACAACCTACTTTTGTAGAGTCCCATCCTTGGACCTCTGGCCTTCAAGTAGCTATTCATTTTCCAGATAGGGTCTGTTATCTAGTCTCTGGGAAACATGTGGTTAAGCAGCAAAACTGATAAGAGGGGAGGCTGGGTGGATTTATGCTGGTGTTTATTCTAAAAGTTGGACCAAGGCACAAGCTGAACCTGCTGGCAAAATGAAAGTTCCTCTCGGTACCATGGGGTGGCTGGATTTATCTTAAGGGATGTAGTTTGGTTGACAAGACTGATACCATGGGGTGTATTGTTATTATATGACTGTAATATACTTAGAGCTCAAGGCAGAAGGTGGGTTTTATAAATCAGCAGATAAGTAAAATAAATGCAGAGGGCTAGATGCTTCCGTTCCCTGGATAAAGGTGAAAGGGGATGGTGACATGTAGTCACTCAACACAGAAAATGAAGGGAATTCAAAAAGACAGATTTTTTTTTCTCAAACAATCATTTGCTGCCACCTCTGAAAAGTTTTATTCTCACTACCCCATCAACCCCAAACCACATTCTCTGTGAGAAAGTTCTAGAACTTTGTAAATTGCAGTTTTTGGCAATACTCATTTATTTATTCATGTGCACATTCCATAATTATTTTTAAATGCCTATGATGTTCCAGGAAAGAGCTTGTCTTTTTAATGCCAAAAGTCAAATGGAACGCACCCTGATAAAGTGGGGAGTAGGAAAGAAGGGATGGTCTGTGTCAGGTGCTTGAAACAATTACCTCATATAATATACAAAAATCCTGTGCATGGTCATTTTTCAAATTTGTTTGCTTATCAGAACCACCAGGCATGCTTATTACAAACCCAGAAGTCTTTGACCTTCCCTTGGACTGGCTAAATCTTATTCTCTGGGGAATAAGAAAGTAAAGATAATTTTCACCATCACGTCAGGGGTTTCGAATGATCTAGTTTGGAAAACACTTCACTAAACTGTAATTTATCCTCCTCAACTTATATATGTGGAAAGTGGGCTTTGTTTGACCCCTAATTCTACATCCTTTTCATGGCTTCATGCTGCCTCCTTAGAAATGACAGATCCAATTAAGACTCAGACAAGATGGGCTTAAAATTTGTCTCTGCTTTGCATATCAGCTCCTTAGAGCTTTCAGAGTCAGTGTGGTGAAGAGGAAAAAATTGCTATGACCATAGCCCAAGGTCTTGAGTTACAGCTGTGCAGTTTCTGAGCTCCGTGACCTTGGGTGAGTTATTAAAGGCTCTTTTGGTCACAGTTTTTTCATCTGTAAAATGGTGATAAAAAATAATACTTGCTCTGACTGCCTCCAGATTCATTGTGTGGATCGAGTGAGATAATGGATGTGCAAACGTTTTTGCAAA
Organism: Arctocebus calabarensis; assembly: GCA_963573935.1. Taxonomy (NCBI): domain Eukaryota; kingdom Metazoa; phylum Chordata; class Mammalia; order Primates; family Lorisidae; genus Arctocebus; species Arctocebus calabarensis. Next base: position 2,356 of record CAUYON010113770.1, read on the forward strand.
TGGTAAAGCCTCCTTCAAGTTCTTGATGAAGCTGATGCCAAATTATTTGTGTAACCAGTTTCTTTTTTGTGCAATACATAAAGCTTTCAAGTTTTCTTCTCATCTTTGGATGATTTCCCATTGCGTGGACAACGTGAGAACAAGAAATTCACACTTATTGACAGATTAAATAAAGTATGAAATGTGCTCCCCATCAAAGGCTGCCACTCAGTGTAGGGAACGTTGGGACAAGTCACTCTCTAAATGCATCTGTAGGCTCGGCGCCTATAGCTCAAGTGGCTAAGGCGCCAGCCACATACACTTGAGCTGGCTGGTTCGAATCCAGCCCAGGCCTGCCAGACAACGACAGCTACAACCAGAGGCATCTGTACATGTGTTTTGAACTTCTTGATCTGTGATAGCAAATGCTCCATTGGATTAATTTGGAGAACTCTGTATTAGCCAGGCTACCACTTTAGCAAGGATGACCGAGGGAGGGTTGCCTACATCATGTGAGGGCGCCCTCTAGCGTCTGGGACTGCCAGTGCGCCTTCAGGCCAAATAACCACTCCTCAAAGATGTTTGTGTTCCAATCCCTGGAGCCTGTTATACCACGTGAAAAAAAAGAACTTTGCAGATGCAATTAAGTCAAGGATGTTGAGATGGGGAGATGATTCTGGATCATCTGAGTGAACTCAGTGTAATCACAGATCCTTCTAAGTGAAAGGGGGTGGTGGGAGGGCAACAGAGAGGAAGATGTGATGTCACAGCAGAGGTTGGAGCGTTGAGCATGAGCAGGTCTCCGCTGGCCACTGCTGGCCCTGCAGACGGATTCTTCCCTGGAGCCTCCAGAAAGAACGAAGTCCTATCATCACCTGGATTTTAGCCCAGTGAAACCCATTTTGGACTTCTGACCTCCAGGGCTATAAGATAATGTGTGTTATTTAAAGCCACTGAGTTTGTGGTAACCGTAGCCGTGGGAAACCAATGCACTTCCTCTTTCAGTGTTTATCAGCTGCTGGCATGTTAGTAAAGGCCGTGTCCCTAGCACTGTGGGGCACCTGGGGTCCTGAAGACACTAAATGACAACCTCCAAGTCATTGTGACCACCCAAAACATGCCCACACATTCCCAAATGCCCCATCGGGGCTGACATTGCCTTGGTTGAAAAGAACAGCTGTATGGCTGGAACTTCTTGGGAATCAAAGAGCATGTGGGAATGGGCTGCAGAGAAGTAGAATTTAAAGAATACGTTTAAATTTCAGTAGCCTAGTGTTGACTTCCTTACTACAAGACTGGAAACTCTGATGCCCATGTGACCTCTGCTCGTGGGGGATACTCCTGGAGTAGGTGCTCTCTAAGTGTTAGTGAAGAAAATAAATTGAGTCTTTGATTAATTATTTCCCAGGCCTTCATGAAGAAGCTATGATGCCTTCAAATATTAAAAAGTATGAGCTGAAAATAATGAAATAAAATCTCATTAAAAGGAACAGAAAAAGAGAGGTTCTGGTACCTGGGAAGGGGGTGAAAGGGGGTTTTCTTGTTTCTGAGATCCACCTTTGGCCTTGAATTCCTGACTGCGAAAGGTAGACAGGCAACAACCACATAAATACCCACTTAGGCCTCATATGTGTGTCAAAGGCGAATCACAGGGTGTTAAGAATGATGCATCTTAGAAGGGTACGGGCGAAACTTACTAAATGCAGAATACAAATGTCTTCATACAATAACAAAGAAAATGCCCTGAAGGCTATGTTAAACAGTTTGATGAAAACATTTCATATAGTATATGAAACCAGGATGTTGTACCCCTTGTTTGCACTAATGTATGCAGCTATGATTTAATAATAATAAAAAAAAACAATGCATTGTTTACTAGATATGGCCTTGTGGGCACTCTTGTGCTAAAAATGCAAATGTATATTTGGTCTCCAGAAATGTCCCTTATAGTTAGGACAGAGTTGACTGGAAAATGCACCCAGCTTGTTTAGAGATAGCCAGAGGCACACTGTTGTGAGCAGTTTATGAAATTACTGAGATTTCTGAAGGCTATGGATGCTGGGGAGATGGCAAGAAGGCTCAGATACGGAGTGTGCAAATCATTTGAGATGCTGTCATAGTGTCGTCGTCAAGACAGGAGGGGAATCCTCAAGTAGGGGGATGAGGAGAAGGGAGGGTTGGGTGTCATTGTGTCTGCTGGTAAGGGAAACAAATCAATGAACACCCAATCCCTGGCTTCTCTCCTGCCTCTGCAAAGCTGCCAGGTACAGCCGCTCTGTGTTATTGATGCTAATGACCCAGGTAATGGCCCTGCAAGAAGGATTTCAAACCTGCCAATGACGGCTGTTGCAGGCACCACAAATCACTGAGCCTTGCAATCCAATGCAGAAGGGGCCCAGATCATTGAAGGACTTGGGATAATGGATGATAAAATGCAGTTTAATGCGGACAAATGTGGAATAATATGTCTTGGAACAAACAATCAGAAGGAGGAACAGCTGCTGAATGGATTGGTTTGCATTTTACTGACGGGGGAACAGAAATGGCCCTGAGCAGAAGCCAAACAGTTGGCAGAGGCGAAGGCTGAAGAGGCCGGTCTCCATTGTGGAAAAAGAAACAGAGAAGTCAGAGGGAGGAGAGTGACCAGTGAACTCCTGCCCAGAGCACCTGCTGCTCCACAAAGAGGAAGAAAAATGGCTTGTTATCTACTCTGAGAGCTCGGTGCTGGCTGCTGGTGCTCAGGCTCCCTAACCGGCTTCTCTGCTCAACTTCCCAAATTTGGGGTGCCCCAGGGTTAGAGGTGCTCTAGTGTTTGGACCTCGACCTTCTCTTCTCTAGCCTCACCGTCTCTCCAGAGATTCATAATCAGTCCCTTGGCTTTAAGTATGATCTATACCATGATGATACTCAAAGTTACCTCTGCAGGTGACCTCTCCCTAGATCTTTAAGTCATGGGGCCTCAAAGTTTTCTATAATTTGAATATTTAAAAATATCTCAGCATCTATGTCTTAGATGAATTAAGTGAGAATCTCTCTGCGGGGTGAGACCCAGGCATCATGTAAATGCTGCAGGTGATTCCAAAATGGGCAGCCACGTTTGAGAACCGCTGATCTAGACATCTATACCCAATTGTCCACTTCATCTCTTCACATGGATGTATAATTAGTGTCTCAAACTAAACATGGCCAAACACACTTCATTATTACCCTTACTCCACACCTAGTCAGCTCCAGTCTCCCCCCATTCCCTGATCACTCAAGGCCCAAAGCTAAGCTTGATTCTAGGTTTTCCCTTCCTTTCACTGTCAGCATCCACCCCCCCCAGGCAAACTTGAAAACATCTGACATCATCCTGCCATCAATTCTAACCTAGACCACTGCAAGTCTTAATTGGTCTTTGCATATATTTAGCTTGTCTCTAATCCCTTCTCCCTCTGGTATTCAAAGTGATTTTAAAATTAAAACCGAGTCACATCACGTCTCTGCTTAAAAACCCTCCACAGGCTTCGGTCCCATGTAGTATAACATTTAAGCTCTTTATCCTGATTTCTGAGGACCTTCATGGCCTTCTCCTTTCTGAGCTTGTTTTATTTTTAATTTATTTTTCTTTTACTTCTGATTTTTTTTTTTTTTAATTTTAGGTTAATGTGAGGGTACAAACAACTAGGTGACAGTGTTTTCATTTGTTAGGTAGAGTTCTGCTTGTAGTTGTGTCCCATACTTAAGAGGTGTAACATAGACCCTTACACTGTGGGAGCGCACCAATCCCATCCCTTCCATTCTTCTTAGCACAGTATCTGAGCTCATTTTGTATCCTTCTTTCTCTATCCATCAGGCCCAGGTCCTCAGGTCTCCAATGCATCAAGCTCATTCTCATCTTTGGCATTCTGCATCATTTCATCTGTGTGAAATGTAGTTTTCTTGATCTCAGGGCTCACTGGATCTTGACATTTAGATCACACCATAACTGACATTTGCTTAAAGAGATTTCCCTCAGTTATCAATTACTAATTTATCACTATGTTGTATTTTCTTGCTGATTTATTTGTCACCTACCGTCCCCTACTAGAATATAAATTTCATGAAGCAGGGACCTTGTCTATCTTGTTCACTGCTGAATTCTCAGTGTCTGATATAAAACTTGGCTCATAATAGGTGCTCAATAAGTATGTGTGGAATGAGCACCCATTTCTATCAGTGAAGAAAGTAGGGTTCAGAGAAACAGGCATAAGGTTTTATAGTTTGTAGCGGCTGAGCTGTATGTATCGTTTAAACCAGTAGTTTCTAGACCCTTGTCCAGAGCAAAGTTTTTGTCAATCAAAGGTGTAATGAGAATAAAAAAAATCATTATAGTTCTATCAAATATAAACAACTTGCTGCAACTTGATAGTTTGAGATCATTTCCTTCTTGCTTTTTGAGTGTTCAAATGTCCTTGCTTTTTAACATGTTGATAATATATGACAAGTCATTTGGGGATTTATTTTAACTTCTTTGAGGAAATAAAACTATAACAACCCAATAACGATTCTAATTTCTTTAAAACAATTTGTGATTGTAGTATCTAGCCTCTAAGACCCCCTCAATGATTACCTCTTTCTGATATTCGTGCTGCTCTGTAGGTCCCTCTCAAAGTGAACAGAGCTGAACTGTGAAACCAACAAGATAGTGAGTAAAGGACAGTGTGAGACTTCCAAGGCTCCATCCTAAAACATTGCTGATTCCTACTCATGCTCTTTTGTATCACTCATTCTGGGGAGACACAGCTGCAATGCCGTGAGGACACTCCAGCTACCTTCTGGAAAAGTCTGGTGAGGAACTGAGGCTTCCAGCCACCAGCCAGCACCAACTCACCATCCACATGAGTGAGCTGCCTTGAAAAGTGGGTCCTCCACCCTAGTCAAGCCTTCAGATGATCACAGTCCAGGTGACATCTGACTGCTACCAGCTGAAGGACCCCTACTCAGAAATACCCAGCTTGGCCACTCCCAGATTCCACAAACTGTATGTGATAACAAGTGCTTATTGTTTTAAGCCACCAAGTTTGGGATAACAGTATGCATGATGGTTAACTAATCTATTGATTCATAAAAGTCCATGAGTCCAAAGACCTCTGTATTACTCTAATCTTTTCTAAATCTTCGTTTTCACCACCGAGAACAATACCTTGCTATTAACTATAGTCACAATGTTGTACAACAGAGCAACTGAACGTACTCTTCTAATCTAACGAAATTTTGTATATTTTGACCAACATCTCTCTAATACTCCATTTGTTCTGTAGCCTCCACTATTTTACTCTCTACTACTTTTTTAGGTTCCACATATAAGTGAGATCAGGCAGGGTTATTTTACTTAACATAAACATCCTCCAGGCTCATTGATGTTGTCACAAGTGACAGGATTTCCTTCCTTCCAAAGGCTGAATAATATTCCCTTGTGTACATATACCACATTTCCTTTCCCATTTAATGTCTAGTGGACATTTACTTTAATTCTGTATCTTAGCTAATGTGCACAATGCTGCCATGAATACTGGAGTGCAGACATCTCTTCTAGATACTGATTTAATTTCCTTTCGGTTTATACCCAGTAGTGGGATTGCCAGATGATTTGGTAGCTCTATTTTAAATTTTCGAGGAACTTTCATACTGTTTTGATAATAGCTTTACCGATTTGCATCCCCACCAATGGTGTGCTGCTGGGGTTATCTTTTTCCCATATTCTTGTTACTTTTCGTCTTTTTGATAATAGCCATTCTAACAGTTATGAGGTGATATCTCATTGTGGATTTAATTGTATTTTTCTGTTACTGATGTTGTGAATTTTTTCCTATACCTATTGATCATTTATATGTCTTTTGAGAAATGTCTATTTGGATCCTTTTCCCATTTTAAAATCATGCCATTTGTTTTATTACTATTCAGTTGAGTTTCTTATATATTTTGGATATAAACCCTTTATCAGATGTCTGGTTTACAAATACTTTCTGCCATTCTGTAGGTTGTCTTTTCACTCTGTTGACTATTTGCCTGGCTGTGAAAAAGATTTTCAGTTTGATGTAATTCCATTTGCCCATTTTCACTTTTGTTGCCTGTGCTTCTGGGCTCATATATAAAAAAACCATTGCCTAGACCAATGTCATGGAGCATTTTCTTTATCTTTCCTTCCAGTAGTTTTCTAGTTTCAGGTCTTCCATTTACATCTTTAACTTGTTTTGAGTTGATTTTCTGTATATAGTGTGAGACAAGAGTCCACTTTCTTTCTTCTGCATATGGATGGCGAGTTTTCCTATACTATTTATTGACAAGACTATCCTTTTTCAGCACCTTTGTTTTCCTTGCCTTCATATTGGTCTAAGTCACTTTCAGATGCTGCTGAAAAAAAAATCCCAACAGGAATGCTTAAAAATGAAACGTGGCTCTCAAAACCTGATCTAATGGTGTGCACATAGACCCATGTCCATGTTTTGGCCGTTACAAAAAGTTCGGTGAACCACATGATCTTGATTTTAATCTACGCACATGGGTAGGTGTCTTAAAATGTAATAATGAAATACAATGACAATAGCATCATATCAGAGCTGGATTGTCCCATCACCTAAGTGCTGAATCCATGCAGGTAAAATATACTCTCTGCACCTTTTGTCATCTTATCAGTAAAATTAAGAGAGTAACATCTATGTTTCATCATAAGGATTAAATGTACATAAAAATCCTATCTGACCCACGCCTCTCATCCTTCTCTGAGTTTATATGCTATGACACATTCCGCACTGCATCCACCCCTGTAGCTGTGTGGGTTCCCTCCCCATGCTGCAAATCTATCATGCAAGTGCCCACCATAGGGCCTTTGCACCAGCTCTTCCTTTTGCTTTGGACATCTTCCTCGCAGATAAGCAATGGCTCACCACTTACCTCTTGGCCCATATGAGCCCTCCTCCACGAGTCTGTTCTGACTCCCCTAATTAATTCTGTACCTGTTCCTGCCAAGTCTAAGACTCTTTGCTTTGCTTTTTCTTCCTTCTATAGCCATTACCATCTCCTTGCATGTGAGATATTGAATTTATTTATTATTCATTATCTGTCTCCTACTGCTAGAAAGCAAGCCACGTGAAGGCCAGGATCTTTATGCTTTAGACACTGATGCATCCCTGGGAACCAGAACAGAGTCTAGCTTGTAGAAGGCACCCTGAACATGTCTATGGAATGAACAAATGAGTGAGTGAACGCATGAATGAAATCACTCAGTACAGTGTCTCGCACACAGTAGGTGTCCAATGAATGTAGCCTGGATACCCCCCGGCTACTTTGTCTGGGGGTGTGAATAATTTCAGTGCTCCAGTTTCACTGCCTGCCCCAGCTGCACACTTGCAGGGCACCATCCTTCTTCCCCATCACTACCTTGTCTTCCTCCTCATCTATAAGACCCCACAGGGGCCCAGGTGACCATCTGCTTCTGTTCTTTAGCCCTGGACTTGTGGTGGCGTCAGGTTCTTGAAGTCATGTGGAGTCCCACACCTTCCCCCTTCTCCCTGCCATAGCGGCTGCTGTCCCTTGTGGGATGCTGATCTCCTGTCCACCTGCTGACCTGCTGACCGGCTGCTGCTTCCCCAGCACCACCAAGCACTACAGATGCTGCTCGGCTCCAGCTGCTGCTCCCATCCTTTCTGACTGCTGTGGCCAAGTTCTCCATAGAACAGAAAACTCTCCTCTCCTCTCCCCGTCTGTCTGGGTCATCTGGACCACAGAGTGCAGCAGCCATTGCTCCAAGCCCTCAAGGTCATTGGCCGAGACAGTCAAGTTTCACTTCACTTTTCACTTAGGACCAGTACCTGTTAAAGAGACACCACCCTGCCCTCTATTTTCTTGTCTCCTTAATTTTTTTCTCCATTCAACTTTATCAAGGTATAACTGACAGATAGCCATGTGTATGTTTAAGTTGTAAAATGTGATGTTTTGATATGTATACGCATGGTGAGATAGTCACAATTTAGCAAATTATGGTATCTTCCTCCTCACTTGGTCATCATTTTCTTTTTTCCTTTTTTTTTTTTTTTGTTTTGTGGGAGAACGCTTAAGAGCTACCCCCATAACGAATTTCACATACACCTGACACAGTGTTGTCAAGTGTAGTCACATTGCTGTACATTAAATTTCTAGAATTCATTCATCTTGTGTAATGGATCTTTGTACCCTTGGCCAACATCTTAACTTCCTCCTGCTCCCAACCCCTGGTCTGCCATCTACTTACTCCCTGCTTCCGTGCCTTGACTGGTTTAGATTCCACGTACAAGTGAGATCACATCCTTATGTACCTAACTTACTTCACTTTGCAAGACGTTTTCCAGGTTCCTCTTTTTGGTGCCAGAGACAGCATTCCCTTATTTTTAAAGCTGATAGTATTCCATCACACACACACACACCATATTTTCTTTGTCTATTTATCTTTTCACAGACATTTAGGTTGTTTCCAAATCTTGGCTATTATCAATAATGCTACAGTGAACGTGGGAATGTGAACATGTGTAAGAGACAAATTTCATTTCCTTTGGGTATATACCCCAAGGCGCTGGACCATAAGGAAGGTCTAATTTTTTTTTTAAAGAACCTCCATCCTGTTTTCCAGCTTCTTGTGAACCAGCCTCCTCCCTCTTCTTTCAACAGAGACAGGCACCGCTCCCAGGCCTACTTATTCACGCGCATGCCAACAGGTGTCCTGTGGTCCCCCCATGCATGGTCTTTGCTTAGCTTCAGCCAAGATATCCCTCCCGAGCATGGAGAAACAAAACCAGACATCATTTAAAAAAGAGAGTTATAAAAGAACTCAATGCCTTAATTTATTGCATGTTGGAAGACCACTGTTGCCTTTGAAGGTCCAATTTTGTATGACAAGGCTCCTTGTGTGTCCCGACAGATGGCCCTTGTGGTCACAAGGCATTGTTGATCTTGTTCTGATGAAATAGTAAATGAAAAATTCTCTCCAGCAGATGTATACACCAGTCTCATCGCCACGTGGGGATCAATCTCTTCACGAGACATTGTTTTAATGGTATTTATAAGCACTTAGTTGGAGAGTAAAGAGAGGAGTGATTGTTATTAGTACTAATTATGAGCACCGCATTTATCTGATGCCTTGTGCCTTTTTAAAAACACTCCACAGCTGTTCCTTCATTTTATTCTTGCAACATCTTTCTGGGGTAGACATCGGAGTTGAGAGCGAGGAAAGCCAGGAAGGCATGCAAAGTGCTTTCATTCCTTCTTTTCAAGGTCTCTGAATAAGTTTGCATATGGCTGTGGTTAGAAGCCTGGCTGTTGGGTGGTGGGCCTGCAGGCTGTGTGATGCTACAGGAGAAACCAAAGTGGGAGTCCCAGCTCTGCCCCTAAAAAGCAGGGTGACCTTGGAAAACTGGTGGGCATCCCTGTCAACAAAGCACTCATAGTTGGGCTGCTGCAGTGGCCTCCTAACTGGCCTCCCGGCTCCATCCTGTCCTGCTTCCATCTGTCCTCAATGCAGCAGCCAGAGAGAGCATTGTAACTTACATTTCAGATCATGTCACTGCATTATTCAGAACCCTTTTGTCACTCCTGCCCTGCCCAGAGTGAGAGTGGGGTCTGGCAATGGCTGAAGTGGCTCCTGAGGTCTGGTCCCCTCTCCCACCCTTACATTCCTGCATCAGCCTCCTTGGTGCTCCTTGAACACAGCACCTTCTGGCTCAGGGCCTCCATGGCGCCTGCTTCCCCTGTCTGCCACGTTCTTTCCTACCTGGGCTCGGCTCACCCTGCCTCCCACCTGCTCCCAGCGACTCGATGCCTCCCTGGCCTGCCCAGCGCCCTCCTTCCTTATCTTTCTCTTGCTCTTTGGATTGCTTTCCAGTACAGCACTGACCAGCCCCGAACATTCTACATGTGTTACGTTCCTGGAACTTCCAGAACAGATTGCCACAGACTGGGTGGCTTAAAACAATAGAAATTTATTCTTTCATAGCTCTGGGGGCCAAAAGTCTGGAATCAAGGTATGGGCAGGGATGGTTCCTTCTGGAGGCTCCGAGGGAGAAACTGTTCCACACCCCTCTCTTCCACTTCTCAGGGTTGCTGGTAGCCCTTGGTGATTCTCGGCTGATGGCTGCCCTCTGATCTCCACCTCCGTCTTCCCATGGCTGTCTCCCATCTGTCTGTGTCCAAATTTTCCTCTTCTTATAAGGGCACCAATAATTGAATTAGGGGCCACCCTGACTCCGTATGACTGCATCTGAACTTGACTGGGTACATCTTCAAAGGCCCTGATTCCCAACAAGGTCACGGGTACTGGGGGTTAGGACATGATCGTGTCTTTTTAGAGGAAATAACTCAACCCACAACATTAGATAATGTATTTCTTACCTTTCTTGCTTCTTGTTCATTTCCCTCTGCTAAATCAGCTCTGTGAAGTCTGGGACCTTTCTTATAAGGGCCAGTTGAATCCTAAGACACTCAACAAATACCACCTTCCTGCTCTCAAGTTCTTAATCCTTTAAATATTATTTACATTTCAAAATGAAAAAGTCTCATAATGGTTAATTCTCAATTATTCACCCATATTTGGTAACTGGCCAAGAAAGTAATTTCAGAGTCATTTCTAGTGCATTGCCAAAACCATTCCAATTTGACAAATTAGACATTCTCTCAAGGTTGCTAGCTTGTATTCACATTCCATTTACAAAGACACGAGATTATATAACCTGAGATAGAGTTCTTAAATGTGTGTGTTTACTCAGACCCTCATCTTCCTGTGGGCTGTGCCCAACTCTGGCCAGCTATGCTGCCCTGAATGTTGCTCTCAGCTTGGTACCTCGCCCAGATGTCACAAATCCTTCAAAAACCCACCAAGCAGACAGGAGAATCAGACTCTGACCATCTGAGATCCAGGAGGGATCTTAGAAATCATTCATTCCCTCCTTCCAAAATATATTTCTTGAGCACTGATTATATGCCAGGCTTTGCAAATTTTTCTTTCTATCCCCTTCAAACCTCATGTTACCGTGTGAGGTGGACGTTCTGGTCCCTACATTCCAGACACAGGCACAGAGTCAGAGAGAGGTTATGAAACTTGCCCTGCTTACTAGGCTGGTAGGCGGGAGATTTGGATTCAGATCTGGCCCCTTAAAGGATGCTCCCTTGACCCCAGCTCCCCACCCTGCAGCTTGAAGGTGGGGAAAGCAGACCCCACTCATCAGCTTCTTTTTTGTGGTCACTCTCATCCCCTCCCTAGTGGCACCTTGGATAGCCAATAGAAGACTAAAGACAAGTCATTCTCATACCCAGGTTAGGAGACGGCTTTGTACACTAGCTTGACATGCTCCCATCTCCGTGAACCCATCCTGTCTTCACCAGGTCATCTGCATGCAGGCAGAGCAGGAGCCGCGTGATGGTGGCTTCCTCCTGCTCCCCAGGCTCCCTCTCCCCCATCTCTGCTCTGCCTGGGGAGACTAGTGTGCATACGGCACTGACCGGCTCCCATGCCTCTGGCCAAGGGCCATTATGGAAGGAAATCAGAGGCGGGGGACTGGGACGTAGGGCCCGTATGCCCCGGTTCCTGCCTGTGACACTGTTTCAGATTGGCTCAGTCCCAAAGGTCACTGCCTCCCAGAGAGCCAACTCCGTAAGAATCCTCCTGCTTCCAGCTTCTGTAACCTCTCCCTCGCTTTGTCCCTTTGGACCCTGGGTAGGAACAACCAGCCTACCTCTGGGTTAGTGTGTCAGTGCCGTGGCTCCTTCATGCCTGTGCCTTTGGGAGTGGTCCCTTTGTTATATATTTTCTTTGGATAATCCAATATTGAGTGTATTATATGTGTCCTGCTGGGAATTTATCATATACAAATTACTGTGGCATTTGGCAGAGGAGGAGACTGTGGCTCAGGGGGTTAAGTGTTTTTCTCCAGGTCATATGGAGAAAATGGCTGGGTGGGGATTTGAATGAGGTCCCTAGTTCAGGGTTCTCCGGGCAGAGGAACGTGTACTGGCCTGGGATAAGCATCTGGTAAGATAGACCCGTACATAGTCGGCCAATCAATACATGTCAGTATGGCAAACACATTTTCCTTGTTCATTAGCTGCAATGATTACATTCTAAATAACTACCACTAGGAAGTCAACCCATTTGGAATATCATACAAAAATCCTTGGAATGTCCTCAGTAGAGCTGAATCTGAATTTTGTCTCTAGGGTGGCCAAGCCCCTAGACTCTGTGGGTTACAAAATCAAGACAAGCTACATTCTCTCCTATCCCCCCACCCCAGATTGTCAAGATTAAATGAGAGGATATCTGTCCAGGTGTATATTGGCAATAGTCTCTGAGCCATTTTCCGAGCACCCCCCTGACTGTTGTCACTCAAGATAATATTTTATCAGTATTCCACTTAGGGGCCTCCCTTAAAGGGATGTGGGGTGTACTGGAGTAGTGGGGTGGCAAGGAATGAGCTCCTGTGGAAACACTCAGGAAACTGGGCTTTCTGCCATTAAAAGAGACAAATCTTTATGGTGACCTAATTAAAGTTTTAAAAATTCAATTTGGACAGTTAGCAAGCCAGGCTTCTTTCCAGGAGGAATGATAAGTCAGTGCGTGGCCTAACTGATCCCGGGCTGCTTGCCATCCCAAACAACTGCAGAAGGTTTATCAACTTCTTTCAGGGCCCAAGGCTTCCTAGGCACCGACTTGGGAAAGGAAGGGTGTCCTCTGGGGTCACGCTGGGGTTGTGGCCCAAGAGTGGTTGCCATGACTACAGGACGTGCTATTTATGAAGCAAGGTCATAAAGTATGATTGTCACTAAGGGAAAAGTGATTTCTCTTTCAGCTGTTGCTATGGAAGTTGTAGATTATAAAAGAAAAAGCATTCTTCTAAATCTATTCATCCACCCTTCATCTATCCATCCGTCACCCATCTGTCCGTCATCCATGCCCCCCATTCATCCAACCCTCCATCCACCCATCTCTCTATTCATCCATTCAGCGGCTGAGCACCTACCCCCGCTGAACACTGGAGATACAGTACTAAAGATGACATCATTAATTCTTTGGAAGAGCTCAGTCTTCGTGCAAATGCAGACAACTGCAATAATGGTTACAAGCCCAAGGCTTTAAGTCAAAATGCCTGAGTTGGAATGTTAACTTTGTAATTTAAGTGGCCCTGTGGGCGAGTGCTTCTCTCTAGCCCAAGTTTTCATGCAGTTGAACTAGAGGATTGTCTTCTAAGGTCTTTTCTGGGTCAGACACACGAAGGTGCTATGGCCAGGCAAATTCACTGTGGAATAAGGTCCTCGGGTGAGCGCAGACAGTGCAATAATAGTCAGTGGTCTCTGTCCACTGTGTCCCCCACTTCACTCCGTCTTCTACAGAGTCAGCAGAGTCATCCTTTCAAGAGTGAATCTATCACATCTCTTTTCATTTGTCTCTCTAATGGGGATCATTACCCCTCTTAGACTAAAGGTCAACATTTTTAAGGACATCTTGGTGACCCTTCCTAGCTCTCCACCTCATTTTGCAACAAGGCTTGACTTGCTTTCTTTCCTCTCAAACTTGCCGAAGTCCCTCCTACCACAAGGCCTCTGCCTGCACTCCTTGTACCTTTCCCAGCCCTCTCCCCAGGGTGTACCGTGCTCCAGACAGCAGCCTGCTACCCTCTCCTTTCTTCAAGGACACTTTCTCTCACCTCCCAGGCGAGGCCTGGCTCCTTTGTTACACACACACAAAGATGGATACTTCTTCCCCTTAGAGCACAAACTCCAACCCTGAACCCTAACCTGGGGGGTCCTCTGGCCTAACATCTAGCTACTCCCCCAGCTTAGAGCCTCCTGAGAGCAGGAACTATGTCTCCTTTGCTCACTGCAGCCTTCTCTGTGCCTGGCACATCGCAGGCGCTCAGCAAGCATTTTTCTGAACAAATATGGAGAATATGGCCAGTGCCATAGGCTGACAAATGTGCATTCCCCCCATATTAGAGGTGAGGCCCGGAAATGGCATCCTTACTGGGTTAATGCACCTGAAATATAATTGCTTCCAAAGAAAGACACCCATATGTTATAGACGTGGCATGTAAGAAATCTAAATCCCACCACGCGGTCCATGTTATCTCTCAAATCCTAAGTGGGAGGACTCTTTTCAACCCAAAAGGAGGTAAAAGCAGTAGCATTTTGGGAGTCTGAGGTGGAAAGATCGCTTGAACACAGGAGTTCATGGTTACAGTGAGCCTGCAGTCTAGCCTGGGTGACAGAGCGAAATTCTGTCTCAAAAATAAACCACCACCAAACAAAACCCTAACAGCGGTGATTCTGAAACCCGCAACATGTAGCTGGCTGCGAGGCTGCTGCTGAGCTGCTGAGGGAGGGTTCAGGTGACTGGCAGGAAAGAATGCAAATAGAAAGACATCCAGAGACGCAGGATTCAGCTAGGAGTTCACTGCTGTGCAAGGTGGGGGCTGCATCTCCGGCTAGAAATCTCGCTAAAGGTGGGGGTTGGAAAAAGCCTCAGAGGAAGAAGGACCGTTCATGACTTCTGTGCTTGGTTAAGGAACATCTTGAGTGGGAGTCTGGGCAGCGCACTGGTGGAGGGATGTGTCTGGGAAGCAGAGAGGCCTGGGTCGAGCAGTGGCTCCAGCCCCGAGGAGGTGTACGGTGCTGGGCGAGTTGCTTTGCTCCAAGCTCCTGGGTTGTCAGAAGAGGAAATGTGCTCAACACAAGGTCTGGAAGGGACCTGGGTGCTCTGTCAAGAAAGCTGTTACCCGTGAGATGAATTTCTGTGTCTAATTCCGTACTCACTTAGCACAGGCTTTAAGGCTTTAGTCTGCATCTTATTCCTAAGTCCAACGAGCTCTCTTTATGGAAACTGATCCTCTTCATGGCCCCAAACCTTGGCTCCTCTGTTTCCTTCTGCAGGACACCAGGTCCGTCAGAAGGCACTGCCTTGGAAATGTACACAGAATCCCCCAGCTTCCCTCCCCTTCCACTGCCACTCCTCTGGTCCCAGCCGCCCGCCTTCCTCCCCAGATGACTGCAGTGGCCTCCTCATGGGCTTCCTGCCTGTGCCTTTGCCCCTGATGGGGTGTTCTTGGCACAACAGCCAGAAGGAGCCAGCTAAAAGCTAAACCGGATCACACCACTCTCCTGCCTGAAGACCCTGATAGCCCCCAGCACGCTTAGAATGAAACCCACATCCAGATTTTGTCTCCTACAACCTTCAGGGCCCGCCTGGCCAACCATTCTGCTCCCATCCACTCCCTTCCAGCACACTCCTGCCTGAGGACTACCTAGAAACCTGTGAGCCGAGCCGCCTTCTTGTCTCCTTTAGGGCTCTGTTCACATGTCACATCCCAGCGGAGGCCTTCCCTGCCTGCCTTATGTAACACTGCCATCTCCGCTTTACACTGGACAATTTTTCCTATAACCTCTCTCTTTATTCTCCCCACAGCACTTGTCATCATTTTCTCTCTCGTATTTTATTTATCTGTCTATCGTCTGTCTCCCCACTAAGTTCTATTACAAAAGAGGGTTTGTCCTGTTTTTGGTCCTCTAAGTACTAAATAAGCATTTATCATATGAATGAATGAACAAGGGGTCAGCCCACTTCTTGGGGGATGGATGCCTCTGGGTACACTCAGAACCTGAGTTTTGAGGTTGATGTGGGCTGAGCTTTCTGAGCCTTCTCTTCATAGGGGGATTGAGCTTTCTGAGCCTCTCTTCATAGAGGGATTCTGCTACAATCAAATTTCTGAATCATGTTGCCTGCAGAGTCAATGTCGGACCTTAGACATCACGGATACCCAGCTCACGCTTCAGGTGCTGTGACACATTTGCATGTTGGTAGAGAATGAATCAGACTCTGATGTGGTATAAATACTCAGCTATTCACCTCTCTCACAGGTCATGAGAAATATGCCTGGGTGCCCTGACACAGAAACGTACTCGCTGATAAACAGCAAGACAGGGAGGGAGCAGCAAAGTCTGCCACTTGTCATCTTAAACACCAGGCCTGATGCCTCCTGATCAGAGAAGGAAAGTGGATAAATAGATATATGTTTCTCATATTTCTCCAATCCTTATGCAGAAAAAATGGAATCCCTCTGGAGGACTGCATGGCCAAATTTGAGTGGTATATATATATATATTTTTTTTCTTGTTTGGAGAATAGTGGTTTAATTTTTATCAAAAAACCGAAAGCAGCTCTGGGGAAGAGGGAGTGGTGCAGGGGGTGGTGCCCAGGAGAACTCATCTGGCTTCACGTCGGGACACATATTGGTCAAAGGATGAACTTCTGGGGCTTCATCATGAAGCTGCTTGTTGGATAAAATACTAATGGAAACGTTTAAAGCAGGACCCCAGCCAGGAGAGATCTGGAGGTAGAGGGGAGCTGAAGGTGGTGCTGACGGTGGGGGAGGATCCTGAAAGACAGGCTCTCTCTAGATGGGTCCGTGATGATTGGTGGGCTCCAGCAGTTCTCCCAATGACAGTCTATCCTAGTCTATTGCCTAGATGCTCCTCTGAGAAGCCTAGAAGGGAGAGAGAGCAAACAGGGAAACAGAACAGCTCTGACGCTCCATTACGGAGTAGCCGTCAGCAGGGAGGTAATGCATCAGCTCCTTGTTATGTTGGCCAACCTGATGGGACATTAGGAAGGGGGGCATCAGACACTGTGACCGTCACACCATCTCCAATATCAATATGCAACTTGAGATAGGTTGTGGTTAAATGAACTTGTTATTTATAAAAAAGGGTTCGCAGGCTCACGTTGAGGAACTCAAAGCAGAAAACGATGTCTGCAGAGTAGGCATGTGTTCCCGGTATGCTGAGTGGTAGCTTTCATTAAGTGAGGTCTGCTATCAAAAATAGTAACTTGGACCCCAAGGACAGACGCTCCACGCATTCCCTCACTCATTTGCTTATCCATCGGTTCATTCATATACCCATCCATTCATTTATTTGCAAATATATTTTGAGCACCTCCTGGGTAAGAGGCATGTATTTTGAGACTTCCAATGATATAAAAGCCAATCATATGAACAAGATCTCTGCTGTCTTACAAACTGAATTCTAGTGGGTGTTGCGTGATGGCCGTTCAGGTGGTCCATGACACAAAGCCTTCAGGCTTAACGGCTGCCGTGTCACTGGAGCTGGACTTTTACCTCCAAAGCATCCAGGCTTAATGACTTATTGTTTGAGTGCAGCCTAGGTCCCAGTGTTACTATGTAAAGCAAGAAATTGTCACTGCTCGCTCTCAGGCAAGTGGGCACAGAGACATATAGGCTTTTAGCCTAGAATGGGGAACCCAGCCAAAAAAAAAAAAATAAATGAAAAATAGAAAAGACATAGAAAAATAGAAACTTTAGGCAGTGATGAATATGATGGAGATAAAAAAAATCAGTGAATGATGCAGAGTCCTGGGGGTTAGAATTCAGGCTACCTCAGATAGGACGGTTAGGGACTGCTTCTCTGGGAAGGGGTGTTGGAGCAGAGATCTGAACAAGGAGAAGACCCAACCACATGAAGATTTAAAATCACGGATCACAACCCTTGAAGTACATTAAAATCATCTGAGAGCTTATGAAAAATACTGATGAGGACCCTCACCTCCCAGAGGTTATAATTTAATTACCTCCGGATGAGGTTTAAGGTTATTCTAATACATATCCAGGATTGCAAACCAGTGTAGACAAGAAGCAGAACTTATTAGACAGCACAGCATGTACAAAGACCTTGAGGTAGGGAAAAGCTCGGGCTGTTCTCAAAGCACAAAGAATGTGGGTGTGGCTGGAAGTGATTGAATTAGAGGGAGATAGCAGACAAATTTGGAGAGACGTACTTGGCAACATGAGCTGGTAAGCTTGCCATGGATCTAGAACTTGAGTACAAAGGGAACAAGGGCTCTTTGCTGTATTCAGTGGCATTGTCTTGTGGGCAGCCAGGGAGACCAGGAGGGAGGTGGGGGGAAAACCCCCCACACATTTCATTTCTTTGGTGTTATCACACAACAAACTAATCTCAACTGCAGAATTTCTCTGGTGATCAGCTGCCCGTTATTTCCTGTGGTGATCAATCTATGAAAAGTTTCCAAATTGTGTTAAAACTGCCAGTTTCTTGACAAACAGCACAGAGCGTACTTTCCAGGGAGAAAAGTTCAATAATTAAAATGAGTCAGCACTGATGAACTGGAAGGTGGTTTGATCTAGTTTAGCAGCCGACATTTTCTTCACAGAAAAATGCAGTATCCATAATACATTATTTTGTGCTGAACAGAAGTCAACGAGAACAGAATTGTCTCAGGAGAGACCAAAGGCAGCTTGTCAGGAAATCTTTCCGAAGGCAACAGAAAACCTGGCCTTCAAAAGCTGAAGTTGGGGAGCAGTCCTGGGGCCATGTCACAGGTACCTAGAGTTTGGAGGTGCTTCCCAAGCTATTTTGACATGAGCTACACTCACACTCTCTCCAGTGGAGTTCTAAAGGACAGATAAACACCACATCCAGGCTGTCTGAATACCTGGAGTTTAGAAGCCTGACTTGTACCCTCATCACCAGCAGAAACACCCACTCAATGTTGGGCAGCTCTGATTCTAGGGTTTAGATATGCACTGGCCTGGGTGTTACCACAGGAGGTGGGATTATGGATAATTTTATTTGTTTTTTTTTTTCAGAGAAAAGAAGAGTTATTAAAAGAAAAAAAGAGAAAAAAAGAAAATTGCTTTCTCTGACTCGTAAGTGTCCTTGCAAACCCTTCTCACTAACACTGAGTTTCCGCGAAAACCACCAAATCTGAAAGTGAAAGCTTGTGGTCTCAGGGGGGGGGGGGGGGGGGGGGGGGGGGGGGGGGGGGGGGGGGGGGGGGGGGGGGGGGGGGGGGGGGGGGGGGG
>CAUYON010113774.1:0-18766 GCA_963573935.1 Arctocebus calabarensis
TCTTTATTATTAAATCATAGCTGTGTACAATAGTGCAATCAAGGAGTACAATGTGCTGGTTTCATATACAATCTTAACTATTTTCATCAAACTGATTAACATGATTATAGCTAAATTAATGTGGCCTTCCAACATGAAAATGTTTCCCATTCTGCTGTAGGATTTCAAACAGTTGCTTAAGCTTTCCCTATCTCAGCTTGTTTATGTATGAAATGGAGATAAAAAGGCTCAAATAACAGAGTTCTTTTGAGAATTCAGTGAGATAATGGACATTATCATGATTTGTGAACTATAAAATGTTCTCCAAGTGAAATAAATGAATGTTTATTGAGCCAAGGAGCTGTGTGTACCTGTAAAGACTATGCTCATCATGAGAGCCATTCTTGAGATGTAAGAAACTTGGGGTGCTAGCTTAGACCTGTCTTTGGAGTATCCCCATTATATTCAGGAAGGCAGTGATTTAGGCAAGACATGTGGTCTTATATAGACCCCTGCTGGTGAAATAATCCCTACCATCATCTCCTTTGGTTTTCTTCTCTCTACCCAAATATATGACATCATTTCCCTTCCAGACTGTCATTGGTGGACATTTCACCTGGTTTTGCCTGGATTAAAAGTTTTTAAACGAGCAAAATTGTTACATATTCCAAGAGTGGGTACAGTTGGTCTTATATATTCTTAGCTGCTATTAGAGAAACCTTCCTTGAGCTCAGTTCATATTTCAGGCTTCTGATTACTCTGAAGCCTGAAGTGTGATGTGAGTTTAGATAGGATGCGAATTTAGATAGATCTCATTATCTTGCATTTCCAGAAAGCCTGTCTGAAAGATAAGTAGTTTAGTTTCTTCCCTTCCTCCCTCCATTCCTTCCTCTCTCTCTCTCCCTTACTGCTTTCTTCCAGCTTTCTTATCTTTGAAATTAGTATAAAATAAAATTTGATATTAGGGCCCTTGCTAATTTGAGTTCTTTTAAATGGCTATAATTGTTTATGTATTAATAACATTAACCTGTAAGACATTTGACTATTTGGACCCTATCTTATTCAGTCTCTTGTCCCCATACCCAGAATAGTGCTTCATATATTGTAGGTGCTTACTAAGAGTCCACTGAATGAATAATGAATAGTAGCAATAGTAGATCCTTCAGAGGAGCTAAAATGTGTTGGAAATCCTACAGAAATATTCCTTTACTCTTTACAGTATAAGGTTGTATTAAACCCAATTTACAGATGAGGAAAATGAATGGCAGAGTTTTTTTTCTTTCTTTTTTTTTATTAAATCATAATTGTGTACATTAGTGCAATCATGGGGCACAATGTGCTGACTTCACATGCAATCTGAAATATTTTCATCAAACTGTTTAACATAGCCTTCATGGCCTTTTGATCACTATTTGAAGACATTTATATTCTGCATTTAGTAAGTTTCACTTGTACCCTTTTAAGATGCACCGTAGGTGTGATCCCACCAATCGCTCTCCCTCTACCCATCCTCCCCCTTCCCCTACCCTCCCTTGTCCCTTTCCCCATATTCTTGTGCTATAATTGGGTTTTAGCCTTAATATGAAAGCTATAAACTAGCTTCATAGTAGGGCTGAGTATATTGGATATTTTTTCTTCCATTTGCTAAGAAGAATATGTTCCAGCTCCATCATGGTACAGTGTTTTAAAAGATTTACCCATGATCATGCAGTGGCAAGATGCATGGGTTTGAAATTATGTTAGTATTAGTCCATAGCTTATATACTTGTGCTGTGTTTCAGCACTTTTAAATGCCTGCCTTTTGGTCAATGTAAGTAGTTCTTCCTTAGATAATGTATCTTTGAAAAGGTAAAATGCTATTAGAACAGAGTCCTGGGGTGATAGAAAATTTAAATTAAAGTAAGAGGAGGTGTCTAACATGGATATGCTTCTTCTGTTCTCCAAATATCATTCCATTTCTTCTTAACCTTCACAAAAATAACCAACATTTACTAGATGCTTATGTGCCAGGCACTGTTATAGTGCTTTGCATGCATTTAATTCTCACAATGACCCCATGAATCAGATAATTATTTTTAGAATCATCAGATGAAGAAATTATGACACATGATAAATACCTTCTGCAAGATCAAATTGCAGATCCTAAATTAATTTAAAATCTAGGTCTGCCTGACTTCAGAGTGGAATCTCTTAACCACTCCATGATACTTCAACATTTTCTGAATAGTCAGAAGCACCACTTACATATTAGTTTGTTTGCAATTGTTGATAATCCCTATAAGATAGTAAGCTCCTTAAGAGTTGGGCAACTTGTCTTTAACTTCTACATTGCCTCTGTTGTTCAGCTGGTGCTCCATAAGGGCTCATTTAGAACTTGAGCATTCTCAGATTCAGTCTGCTGATCAGTCAGTGTCTGTGACACAAAGGGAAATGACTGTGTATATCTTCAGTGATATTATCAAAGTCATTTCTGTGCTACAGCTGACACTTTTTTGTCCTGTTTATAATCTCTTAATCCACCAATAATTTTAGTGTTAGTTGTGCAGGACAGGTCCTATGCAAGATGACTAAACCCCATCTTAGGCACATTCCACCTCTGCCTTAGGACTTTTTCTAAAGACTCAGGAGCTCTCTTAGTCTACCTTATAGATGGCACATAATTGTGGGGGAGTTAATGCCCCAGGGGCAAACCTTGACCAACGGAAAATAAAATGTAATCCAGAAGCCTCCTGTCCTTTAGAAGGAAATTCTTAGATGCATTCTACCTGATCCCTTGAAAATTAGTACTCAGCTGCATCAAACACCAGTTGCCCACATTGGTTACTAACATCTTTACTGTGTTTTCCTACATCTCTATTTCACTGTCCTCATTCCCTAACAGCTGCTTCTTGGAGTTATATCCAAAATAAACTCCTTGCACTCAAGTATTTTTTCTCTTTATTTATTAATATCCTTATTTTGGAATAGGATGCCTCTTTACTGGCTTCACAATAGAAGCTACATATAATGTCAGATAATGTGAATAAACTGTGTGGTTGGATTAATTAGAAAAGTCATCTCAGAGGAGATGGAGCTTTGAAGGTTTTGGATAGATAGGGTTAAGATTGAGTGGAGGGATAGTTTTATTTTCAGAATTGTGCTTTCTACCTTTAATAGTTCACAATGTTGTAAAACAAGTTATCTTGATGAAAAGGTGCAATGCTTTAAAAGGATGCAAGAATGAGCCAGTCAATTTGCTGTAAATTAAGATGGCCACAAATTCAGTTTATCTTCATTCTTGGCTGCATTGTCAATTTTGACATAAAAAGACTAATGTACATTGTATTCCTAAGTCTGTGGTTCATAGCACTTGCCAGTAGAGACATTTTTATGACTTTTTTCCCCTTGAGATCTCTGTCAGGGATTTATTTTTGAAAGATGCCAGATATGACATTCATAATTACTGAGCAGTCACCCCACCAGAAAAAGTTGAGAGGAGAACATGGCAGATGGTGTCATGAAAATTATATTGAAGAATATCCCTCATAATGATGAAAGATGCAGCAGTGAAGTCCTGGCATACATATAGGTAGCAGAAGGAGTTATGCTTGGTATGTCTGGGCTCGTAAGAACTAATATATCAACTTGTTTGAAAACTTTTTAATTAGGAGGATCAGGAGGATTTGTCAATGAGTCATGAAGAAAAGACCTTTCACTTTCTGTAAATGAGGACAAACTAACCATCAGTAGCAGTAGCTGCATTTATTTCAATGTCTAATGCAAACGGCACTGTTCTAATGAAGAGTAGAGTAGATTTCACTAGGCCAAATAAGGCTGCTCGGTTCTAATGAAGAGTAGAGTAGATTTCACTAGGCCAAATAAGGCTGCTCGGTTCCTTTGCCATGACTGCCATTCGTAGGGCAGCTATCATAACACATATAGATCTAATGGAGTATGCTACCAACTACATATTTGAATCTGAGCTTGTCATTTGCCTGATGAAACCATTTGCATGTTTTCCTTTGCACTTAGCATAAAACCCAAACTCTTTACCATAGGCTTTCAGGCCCTGAGCAGTTTGACCCCTGCCTTTTATCTCTATTACCTCATTTTGGAGACTCTTCCCTTTGCTGTCTATTTCAGCTAACTCATCCAACAGATCTAGCATTTTCATGCCTTGGCACTTGCCACTCTGAAATATCAGTCCTGGAGTGCTTTGTCTAGTTTGTTAAGTGGCCTTCAGGTCTCGTTTTAAATATTATCTTAGAAAATAGTCATATCCCCATTCTCTTTTCCTCCTCATAGCATTCTCTGTGACAGTCCTCTGCTTGTTGGCTTTATGGTACTTAGAATAATAAGCTTCATTGTTTATTTATTTTTCTTGTTCAATGCCTATTTCTCCCATAAAGACAATGTATGTTTCCCCAGAACTAGTATAGTGCTTGACTTCTAACATATACTCCATAAGTGTGTGTTGCTTGCATAGTAGACAAAGGAAAACACACACTGTAGAGGTGGTGGGCTAGAAGTATTATCTTTTATACAAACTGGACAATTTCTATAGACTAAATCTAAGCCTTTTAAAGCATTAGTTGATAATTCTTATGTTGGTTATAGCTAGAAAACTACTGGTTCTGTATGGAAATCTGTGTTGACATACTTAGGACAGATTTATTGTGAGGCAGAGGTATCTTGACATAGATGGATAGCTCTCTGGCTAATAGATAAAGTTTTGAGTTTCTCATTGGCATAGGAGCCCACAGATGTTTCTAGAATGAAGAGTTGAGATTGAAACTTGAAAAATGCATTTCTTTTTTGTTTTTCATTTTTTTATTTTAAAATATTAAGGGGGTACAAATTATTTTGCTTACATGGATCACTTTTGTAATCCTTGAGTCATGGCTATAAGTGTACCCATCACCCTTGGTGTACATGGGTGTACATGTACCCATTAAGTGGGTTTTTGCCCATCCTCTCCTCTCCCTTCCCACCCTGCTTGATTTTCACTGAGTTTTACTTTCCTCTGTGCAACCTGCACTCTTTTTTAGTTCCAGGTGAACAGCGAGTTCATGTGATGTTTGTTTTTTCCACTCTTGAGATACTTCACTTAGGATGATGATCTCTAGTTCCATCCAAATTGTTGCAAAAGGCATTAATTCATCCTTTTATGGCTGAATATTACTCCATGATATACATATACCACATTTTGTTAATTTATTCATGAAGTGATGGGCACTTGGTGTGATTCCACATCTTTGCAATTGTGAATTGTCCTGCAAAAAAACACTTGAGTGTAGGTGTCTTTTTTATTAAAGGGATTATTTTCCTTTGGGCATATACCCAGTGGTAGGATTGCTAGATTAAATGGTAGGTCTGCTTTTAGTTCTCCATACTGTGTTTCATAGAGTTTGTATTAATTTTCAGTCTCACCATCTTAAGCATTCCTTTCCCTCTGCATTCACACCAACGTCTACTGTTTGTAGACTTTTTAATAAAAGCCATTCTAAAAAAGAAAAGGAATTCTTCATGAATTTGAGTGTCATCCTTGTGCAGAGGCCATGCTAATCTTCTCTGTATCATTCCAATTTTAGTATTTGTGTTGTCAAAGCAAGCATGAAAATTGTATTTCTTATTTATCACTCTTGCTCAGTATTGGGATATAATGCTATTGCTTAAAGTCTTTGTGACTATAAGGTTTATTGTCTTGAATTGGTTTTACTAGGGTAGCACTCTAGAAGGTGCCCTGCAGATACTCAAATATTTATTGAGAAAAGGAGATATTTACCTTTTCTATTATTAATGAATAGGCAGTCTGTGGCGTTCAAATCCTAATTTAGTTCTCTTCCACTCTGGATAGGGCCAATCTCTGTAACCAGTGGGATATTGTGGAAATGACAGATTTTAGATCACAAAAATACATTATGGCTTTCCTCTTATTCCTTCCTGGATCATTCACTCTTGGGGATATTAGATACCTTGTTGTAAGGATATTCATGCAGTCTATGGGGAGATTTGTGTGGTGAAACTGAGGCCTTTGCAAACACCATGCATGTGAGCCATCTTGAAAATTGATCCTTTAGCCCCAGTTAAGCCTTCAGGTGACCATTGCCCCAGCCAGCTAAGTGTCTAAGCTGTGAGACAATAAGGGTTTAGTGTTTTAAGCTACTAGTGTTGAGGTAAATTTTATGTGACAATAGATAACAACTACATATAGGAATCAAAGCAATACAATAAATAAAACCACACCAGAAACCAGACATTTGGCCTTAATTTCATCATCTTTATCATTCTTTAACCATTTTCCCATAAGTGTTCCAGTGACTTTGTTGTATACTAAGAATAGTAATATAGTATTTACCTTATTACCTATTATTGTTTCCCCCAATCTGTTATCTGTCTCTACTATTTGGGGTTTTTGGTTTTGATATTAAGAAGTATGTTCACTTATAGGTAAGATAGTAAATCTGTCTTTTCCTTTATGCTTTTTCAAATTGCTTCTGTTTTCTCTTTTCAAAACTGTGATAAATATTCAATTTTTTAAATTATTAATGTCTATATATTTAAATCTTTTAATATAACTTATTCTGGTATATAATTAACCACTCTTTGTGTATAACTTTCTAGTCAAAGAAGAAAATTTACATTTGTCTACTTTGTATTGTCATGCTGATTGCTATCTAGTATTTTGTTTCTATAAATTCCTTGCCACTTAAGTTTTAGGTAGTTCCATTTTAGATTTCCTATAAATATAAAAGTTCACAGATCTGCAAACATATGTTTTAGCTTGTCCAGAAACCTTTTACCTATTTTCTGGCTGTTGAATATCACCTTGACCTCCTCCCTTTGAGTCTGTGTTTGATCTGCTAGTCTGAACTTCCACAGTTGTCAACATTCAATCTTCTTTTAATTAATATCTTTATTGGAGCTGACATTCTATCACTCTCATTTACTAGTATATTAGTTAAGTCCCTGGGAGTGTTCTTAAGAAAGAAAAAAGACCCATCAATTCTGTTGATACCTTTAAGTTTCATGCAAGTTCAAAATAAAATATCCATTTTGTGGAAGGAATTTTATTTGTGACACAATCAGCTTATAATTTCAGTGTTCAGAACTTGACCCAGGAGTTCTAGAAGTCTGTAATCTACATTGGAATTGTTTCCATGCGGCTACATTTGATCACAACCTGGTGGCTGCTGTTCTGGTATTTCACCTTTACTGTATCAAATTGGTTGGTATCCTGTGGTGGCTTTGAAGTGCAGATTTCTGACAAATTCTGTCTTTTGTTTTCCCAATAGGCAGGTTCTTTTAAGCATGAGGAACCTGTATCTTTTGTTCTTTTGGGTGAAATATTTTCAACATGAAAAGTCACTGTGGCACTGTTATATTCCATTCCTGCCTTTATTAGGAGAATACCCTAGTAACTGGATATCAGTTCATATTTTTAAAGTACCTTGTGTTGGGGTTTGGGGAGGAGAATTATTTTAGGTAACTGTATGCTTTTATCCTATAGGTAGTGCTTTAGTAGTTAAAGCAAAGTTCTATGCCCAGTTTCACCTCATCTCACAGCATTAACATTCACCCTCATGTTTTAAACCTTTTTACTGCCATTTTCACTGGCCTTATTTCAGTTTCTCAAACCAGGTCTACTTTTTTTGCCACCACAGGGCCTTTCAACATAATGCTACCTCTTCCTAGAATGTACTGTCTCTTTGTTCCTCCCTCCTTTCACTGAGTTAATAGCTACTAATCTATTAAATCCAAACTGTAACATCTAGGCTCATGACTAGGTTAGAACTTTTGTTATTTTTTCTGAAAGGAAAATGTTATTTGTCTTATAATCATCATTAATTTATTTGTATGGTTATTTAATGTTTAACTCTTCCTCTTGACCACAAAATCAATGAGACAAATGGTTTCTAAATTATACATATGGAAACTAGGCTTGGAAGTCTTAAATAGTTTGACCAAAGTCCTACAGTAATTATCTTGTAGAGGTAGGACTTGAAACTAGGTTTTAAACCCAGGTCTTCTATTTTTTAGTTTTGTGTTTTTTTCTGTTAATCACAGCTACTCTACCCCTGTAATTCATCCCTAATTTCTAATATCTCTTTTATCTTAAAGTAGTTGTTTGCTTTGTTCCTTGCATGGGACCAAGATACCTTTGAGCCATACTTTCTGAATGTGGTTGCAAGGTACCTCAAGGTAAATGATAGGTGTATGAGGGATCTTTAAAAAAGCTCATGGAAAAATGTGTATTATGAATAAACTATGCATGGGTTTCAGATTTTTCTACTCAAACTAAGTTGTAATAGTATGTCTGAACAGAATCTAGTTTCAGGCACTAAGAAGGATAAAATAGTCTGAAAAGAGCCCCAATCAGAGCAACATGAATTCTGCTAAAATTAAAGCAAGAACAAACATTGAATTAATGGGAAGACTGGGTGAAAGAATGGTGAAATTGCTGATGCTTAATGAAAAGTTTGTGGAGACAATGCCCCAAAGTAATCAGCAGTTTACTAACAGATGACTCATTTTGAGAATGGATGAGAAGGTGTTGATGATGAAGCCTGCAGAGGCAGACTATCCACATCAATTTATGAGGAAAAAAAATGCATCTTGACCATGCCCTAATTGAAAAGGATTGAAAACTAACATCAGAAACAATAGCCAACATCAGAGACAATTCAATTGGATCAGCTAATAGAATTCTGACTATAAAATTAAAATTGAGCGAGTTTTCCACTTGATGAATGCCAAAACCATTGCATTCCGATCAGCTGCAGACAACAGCAGAGCTTTCAGTGGAAATTTTAAACAAATAAGGTCAAGATCCTTAAGAATTTCTTCTACAGATTCTAATAGGAGATGAAATGTGGCTTTACCAGTATAATCTTGAAGACGTAGTATAATCAAAGCTTTGGATACTAAGATGTGGATGTGGTCCAGTCAAAGCAAAAGCAGAAAGGTCAAGAGCAAATATTGTGGCAATAGTTTTATGGGCATGCTTAAGACATTTTGCTTATTGACTTTCTGGCAGGCCAAAGAATGATAACATCTGCTTATTATGGGGGACTTTTGAGAAAGTTAGCTAAAGCTTTAGCCGAAACTGCCCAGGAAAGTTCCACCAGTTTTCCACCATGACAATGCTCATGCTCATTACTCTCACCAAAGGAAATTTTATAAGACTTTCAATGGAATATCATTAGGCATCTACTTTACAGTTCTGATATGATTCTGTATTACTTCTTTTTATTTTATAATTAAAAAAATTTTTTCAAAGGGTTGTGGCAGGCACCTGTAGTCCCAGCTATTTGGGAGGCTGAAGCAACAGGATTGCTTCAGCCCAAGAGTATGAGATTGCTGTGAGTTATGATTCCACTGCACTCTACCCAGGAACCCAAGATGTCAGAGACTCTGTCTTAAAAAAACATATATATTTGAAGGGCATCCATTTTTCTTCTGTTAATAGTGTAAAATAAAATACACTAATACAGTTAATTCCTCGGATCTTTAGGGATGGGTTGAATGGCTGGTATCACTTACAAAAGTATCTTGAATTTAATGGAGCTTCTGTTTAAAGTTTTATCTTTTCATTTCCTTTTCCCACAAACTTTTTCAAGTCCCCTTGTGTATCAGGGTGCCTACATGTGTGAGGGTGGAAAAGAAAAATGAAAATCTCCTTCTCCAAGAGTCTTTTCTTTTAACTGTGTTACTGTTTTAGAGAAATGAGTTGAGCTACGGGAGATTTCACAATGAGATTCATTGGATTGAGGGCTGTGGGAAAAGGTCAATGCATTATTTAGAATTTATTATATGTTCAGCCTGAACTCTGTGAGATCTGAAGAGTGCTAAACTTGGTATAGATATGATTATATGTTTATAATCCTGAATCTCCTCATTAGCTGTGAAACTAGGGGCTGATCCCTTTGTCTCTCTGACCTCCATTTCCTGTCTAATAAATAGTGTGTGTATGTTTTGGGTATGGAGGTGATCGTAGAATTATTGGTAGAACTTCTGACTTCTAATTGATAAAAGAGATTTATTCTCTTTCCTATATGAGCTTATTCCCTTCCTTCATGAACTAGAATTTGCTTTGACTTGGGGCTCTAAAACAGAAATTTATTATACTTTATAATTCAACTGTTCTAAGAGTTCATGGGGACCCTGGTCCCACCTGTCTTGGGATTGTAGAAGTTTTGTGGGCCTCATCATGGGCCATTTCTCATAAGAAAATGCCTTTCTTATGAGATATGTTTATTTCCAGCTAGAATAGTGAACTATTAGTTCTGGTAGAGACTTTTGAGAGTCAGTAAATATAGCCATTTATTTTATATATGAAGACAGCTTGGGAATGGTGGAAGAGAGCTGGAACTTGTAACTGAAGACTTTGGTGTATAAGTCCAGTATTTTTTTTTCACTGTATCAATTAGCTTGAAAAGTTATTAAAATCATCTCTGATATAAGTAATATTCAAATCTGGAAAATTTGTTGAATAAAGAATTAGAGTCTTTTTTTGTATGCACCTTTTTTAACAAAAATATTCACTTTCTAATTATAGAAAGAATACCTGTTCATTGTAACAAAATTAAAGTCTTTCAGAAGTGCACAAAATAGAAAATGTTTCACCAAAATCCCAGTCTTTCAGAGATAATCACTGCTGATTTGGCTCATGATTTTTAGGTTTTTCTCTCTCTCAAACATAATACAAATTTAAAAATTAGATCATGTTATACGTACTATTTGCATCCTGCTTATTTTCCTAGCAATATTTAATGGACTACATGGGCAACACATGAACATCTGTTTTTCTTAGTACAACTAATTTATTCTTTTTAATTAGCTGAATGGTAGTCTTGTGTTAGTATACTATACTTAATCCTTTCCTGATATTTATATTGTTTCCATTCTTTATCTTAGGTAATATTGTAATAAAAATCTTTTGGCATCTATCATGGTGTATTTATCTGTTTTTGTATGAGAAATTTCTGGGAACCACACTTCAAGTTGATCATAGTATTTAGATTGTGTAAGTAGAGCAGTATGGTTATCCAATTTCTATAGTATGGAAAAAAAGGAGATTTCAGACTAAGGGTGATTTGGGGTACAAGGCCACAGAATACATAAACCTTTCTTTGGCCAAGCTTTGTACTTTAATAACCACAGTTTTGCAGGATCAGCTCAATGCACCGAATTACAGTTCAATGGATTCCACAAATCCTTTCTAGTTGCTCTGTAAATAGTTTATTCACTTGGCTAAAGTTCACTATAAATAGGTCTCATCAGGTCAAAGACACCTAGAGTTAATTCATTCTTTTCAGTAACAGTAGTTATTTTCCCTTCAGCTTTTTTGTTTGAGACTATCAGATATTGGGAGGAACTACCAATTATATGTCAAGGAGTTAGGCAAAGAGGAAAAATATTACTTTCCTACTGAAAATTGTCATTTGCAAGAAAACAAGCTGATGATGTCTCTAAACTGGCTTTCCCCGCCAGGGGGATCATAAGGAAGGGAAGAGTCCTACCCAGCATGGATTTTCTATTCCTTTTAGTTGCTTGAACTTTGCTCTTTCTGTGATCACCTAACATATAGACATGATTTCAGAAGGATTTTGTAGCTTCTGAGAATTAACTCGTGTGTTCTGTGTCTATGATGGGGGAATATTACTTCTTCTTCAGCATGAATCCAGAGACTTAGGCAATCTGAGAGATATCAGAAGTCATCTGGTAGGGTAACGTCTTGCCTCCAGAATTTCCCTGCCAACAACCCTGGAAGGTCATTTTCTTTCAGTGGCTCCTGTTGGTCTTCAGAATAAAACTTCCATTTCTGGTTTAGTGGTTAAGCCCTCAGTAAATGCAATATATAAGACATTTGCAATTGTATTTTTTTGCTCCTTTAAAGATACCCCATACTCTAGTCAGTCCTCAACTTCTACTCTCTGTCTTGGCTTATGCCATTTTCTCTGTCAGTTAATGTTATTTATATAGTTTAAATGCCATTACTCTCACAATATGGTTCTTCTTAGACTCCTCTGATCACCTGTGGCATTTTAACTGTACTTTTTTTGTGTGTGTCACTAAAAATTTTCTCTTCTATATTGAAATTTTCTATGTATCTACCTTATTTCTCCTGCTAGAATCTAAACTCTCTGAGAGCAAGAGTGATATGACTTTAACCATTCTTTTTATTCCTTCAAAACCCAGGCCACGGTCTAACTAACACTTAGTAAGTATTTATTATGGAGGTAGATGGATAAACTGATCCAGTGTTCAGTTGAATAGGCATGTGCCAGGAATGCTGGGTGAGGAAACCCATTTCACTGTATGGACAAATTTATCAAGCCACTTGAATCTCATTAGCAGAAAACAGTGGTTTATGTAGGGTCATCCACGTCTACTCACCTAGCTCCTAATTTTTCACCAGAAAACTATTCTGTGAGACCTATGGGAGAGAAGTGGCTCTGTCCCCAGGCTCTGTGCAGGTGGACAACTGCAACAATTTGATGTTCTAGGCATGTGTGCTTCTTTTGAAATGTAGACCCTCCTATATTAGTTTTCTTGGGCTGCGGTACTACTGATTGGGTGGCTTAAACAACAGAAACATATTTTCTCATGGTTCTGGAGGCTACAAATCCAGGTCAAGGTGTAGGCATGGTGGATTCTTTCTGAAGGTTGTGAGGGAGAATCTATTCTAGGCCCTTCTCCTTGGCTTGTAGATGGCTATCTTCTCCCTGTGTCTCTTCATATAAATTTGTTGTTAAAATTTCTCCTTTTTATAAGGACACCAGTCATATTGGATTATAGCCCTCACTATAGCCCTCATTTTAACTTGATTACCTCTATAAAGACCCTATCTCAAATATGGTCACATTCTGAGGTACTAGGGCTTAGGAATCTAACATGTCTTTTTTTGGAGAGGGTAGAGGAGACACAATTTAACCCATAACATTTTCTAGCAGATAGCAAATAAAATCTAGACCTTCTTTATGGAAAAGAACATGGTATTCAGAACTAGCTCAGTTTGAGTCCCAGCTCTGCTAGTTCTAGCTGTGTCTAGATCAGAGAGGAGCATTTGGGCCTGCATTCCAAGCACCTTAGATGGCATCTTGAGCTAGACTAAAGTTTAAGACAGGTATACAGAGGAAAAAGAATAATGTGGTGTTCATCAAGAAACCCAGGTAGAATTTTTGATTACAGACTAGACTAAGCATTATTCTAAGCTCTCCTGATAATGAGACTATGACAGCAAGACTATTTTCTAACACAATATACTACTTGAAGTGTGTGATTGTGGTAGAGTCTGGATAATTTAAAAGTCTGGGCAGGATGGAACATTTAGATGAAGATTCTACCAGCTCACTATGCCATAGCCCCACACCTGGCTGTGGAAAAATCATCTCCCTGAAACTTGTTCCTGATGCCAAAAAGGTTGGGGACCACTGCTATAACACAAAGAAGGCTCACCACACATGCTGCCACTGCTACAAAAAATGCTCATGCAGCCCACTTAGTTTCCTAGGCATCCCATAGCTTGTAGTTTTTACACAAGTGCCATAAGAGGCTTGCGGCTTAGAGTATATCCTATGCTAGCTTTTGTGTTGATATGACTAAGACCTTTACCATGGCACTTCAAAATGTCTAGAATTATAAATATAAATATAAGTTATACATATAGAAACACAGATACAGAAACACACACAATAGACATTTGTGTATATACATATATATGTATATATTTACATATTACCCAAGACTCATGTAATCTGAGAGGAAATATATAAGAAGTTGTAGAGTAAATGTTTATAAATTTACACATATAGATATATTTGACTTCCTTTGTCTATTTCAGCAAACTACACATGGTTATGAAAAAGTGCTATCCCTCCTTTCATACATATTATTGATAGAGGTACTCTGGGAATCAGGGCAAATGGCCAGAATGTGCACTTATCAGCCCTGGTGTCAAACTTACAAATCAGATGAGTTGTTTTCTCCTTTTTAATCACATTATGGAGGAGCACATGGCTAGAAGTCAGATTCTGGGAGAGAGTCCCATCCTTGGGCTTTGGAGCTTTCAAGTTGAATTATTAGGGAAGCATTAGCTCCTCTTTGCTGTAATCAGGGGCCAGCCAGGACACAACAACAATATGATTTGGCTCCAGTTCTGTGCTGCTAGTTCTTGGCTCTATGCTGCTAACTCAGCATTTCAGGGTGGGGGATAGTCCCTCCCCTGGAGTAATTAGCAGGCTAGAGTCCAACACTTGTGGTCGCAGCTGTTTGGTGTAGCAAGCTCCCAGCAGGATTTGCCGCATCAGCATTCATGGCTGGAGAAGCTGGCATAATTGGGTGAGTGAGGTCTAAGATTTGCCACTATTGACCAGAATTCATGTCCTTAAGCATTAGGCCATTGCCACTTTCCTTGGAGCTTTGCAGAAAGCCAACTTCCTTCAAAGGATAGATCTTAAGTATTAACCCTTTATTCCCAAAGGAAATGGATAAGTTCAGAGTACAAAGGTAGGTAGGCATAGTTCTAGCTACTTGTAGACTAAGGTAGGAGGATTACTTGAGCTCAGGAGTTTGGCTATAGAGTGCGTATAATGATTCAATGATTGTACCTTGAATAGCTGAACAGACACTGAACTCTAAAAAAACCCAAGTAGACAGGAAGGCAATTGGTCTTAGAAGAAAGATTTACTGGTCCTTTTGTCCCATTTTCCAGTCTTGATACTGCAGAATCAAGACTTGAATCCAGATATTTTTTATTCCAGATGTTCTTTGCAATATCCTTTAGCTCCTCATCTGTTTTTAATAGGAATAGTTGTGAAGTCTGTGGGAAGTAGGTATGGTACATATGAAGGGATTATTCTTTTTGGGAATAGCAAGTGATAAATTTACTCAAGAGTCCAGAAGTTACCTTTTCCTCTCTGTTGTGAAGGAAACTTAAAGACATATGAACACTGTATTTATATTTCTGCATTCTGACTTCAATTTTAACAGTTCTTTCAATTGTTTGGATGAACCAATCTAATTCTAAATTATGAATTAAAAATTATATGTGTTTCAGACCACACATCTTGTGTATTTTTAGATTTATTGCCCTGGTTGATTAATGTTTTATCTCCTGCCAGGATTGATAGCTACATACAATTCTACCAAAATATTTGCTGCAAGTAAAAATAACTACACTTGTCAGCTTACGGTAGTCGCAAAACTGAGTCCAAATTAAATTGCACATTAGATGCCATTCCTGAGATTGAAATGTTTATAAATCTAACATATTCTAATCTAGAATTGTGCAAGAAAGTATCTAAAGCCATGCTTTTGGTTGAAATACTATTTTTGACTCCTAAAGAGTGAAAGAATCTCCTTGAAGGCCTGTGACTGCACTGAGGCCAATTTTCATTATTTTTTTGCTCAGGTCTCAGACTTAGGCAAAACTACCTTGGGAATACAGTCTAACAAAAGCCAACTTTTATGCACAGTATTCCTTTTGCTTTGAATTTCTTTTCCTGTGATCTTTGCCTGTTAAAATCTTGCTATTACTCCTCTCACAATTTCTGCTACTAACAAAATAATAATTAGTAGCTGGTAAGCACTTATTATGAGCCAAGCATGATGCAAGGACATGTGTACATACTCATACTCTCACTCACTCACTCGTTCACTTCTTTACTTTTATTATTTTGCCTACTATGTTCCTGTGCTATTCTAGGTGGGCTAGAAAATGACAAAGTAGTAGTCCCATTGCTCCTGCTGCTCATGATATTTACATTTTGGTAGGGAAAAAAAGAAAAAGTAAATAAAAAGATAATTTCACAGAGTAGCATCATGGGATAAAATAGGGAAATGGGTTAGCTTAGGGTATGGCTCTGATTGACCAATAAATGCTCTCTAGTATTGAAGGTGTTGTCCTAATTTTTTTTCTTTCCCCACAATGATTAGAACAATTTTGGAAGCTTTGGAAAAGCGAGGAGATCCTTTCCCTTTTGTATCTAAGAGAGTAGATACATTCTACTCTGTTAGTTATAATTACACTATGAGCCTGCTGATAGAAGACAGTGGGGTAACTTAATGCTGACCCTCCTGTTTGATCTTGCCTACCTTTTTGTGCCTGATTTATTGTGCCTCTTTGACAGCAAAGAACTTGTTTTATTCATCTTTATGGCAAAAAGGATAATAACTTGCCTAACGTCACATATCTAATAGGTGGCAGAGAAGGCTTTAAGTAAAGGTGTGGCTCATTCTGAAGTTCATGGGAATGGTAAAAAGCATACTCTCCTAAGGGATATCAAACATAATGTAGGTATTCTACCATTCATCTTGTCAACTTGAAGAAATGCATTTATCCTCTCTCAGGAGTAGAAGGGCCTACATTCCTGATTCCCAGTCTGATGCCCTTTCTGTTGACTTTCTTTGAATTTCATTTTTGTTTGCACCGATTAAAGATGTTGGGGGAGCCACTGATTCTGTCTTGCATTTTCATACCTACATGGTGATGCACATGCTCCAGGCCCTTATTTCTGACCTAGTTCTGTAAAGTGACCTTTCTTCTAAGAGATCCATATGATTACTCCAGGCATCAATATCAACCAATGCTCGATAAAGCCATTTATCATTGCAACGTGATAACTAGTATCACTTTGTGTATTTAGTAGCAGAGGAGACAACCTTACACTTTAAAATCCTTTGTCCTTTCCCCCCAGTCCTTCTCTCTACACCCTTCCTCTAGTCTTGCTTTTTTTTTTTTTCCCCTTTCTTCAGGTGCCTTCTGCTTGTAGTCCCATCTGTTATTCCTTTTGCTCATTTTCTCTCCAGTGGGGACCTGGAATATAGGAAAACATACATCTGAAATACAGATTTGTTGCTGAGGAGAGATCAGAGGATTGTTTATTTCTTTTCTTTTCTTTCTTTAACAGTTTGATCAGATCTTGATCCTTTGCTGATAACTTTTCCAGACTGGGTAATTTCTTTACTAATTAAAAGATTGGATAATGAGCATGTAGTGTTCTGGTGATTAAGACTGCCTCTGCCTCATAGGTCAGTGCTACTTGAATTAATTGGCACCTTCTCAGTTGGGGTTCAGTTTTCACGTCTTAGCCTACCAAGAATGGCATTCAGACCTCTTTATAATCCATCCTCATGAAGTTCCCCCCAGCCCTTTCTCTTTCTACCTATACTACTCTCTCTTGATTGAGTGCTTTACCCTCTGTCACCCTTTTCTATGTGATTTGCTTCCTCACCATTATGTACCTTATTTTCCTCTGCCTAGAAGGGTATAGTTACAGTTGTAGACTCTGGAGACAGTGTAAACAGCACTGTGACATTAGTTGTTTAACCTCAGCTTTCTAACCTATAAAAAAGAGATAATAATAGCTTACCAACTTCATTGTATAGTTATGCAGATAAAGTAAGGGGTTTGATGGAATACGTGGCCTCTGGTTAGCTACTCTAATTTTCCATTTATACCTATTCAAATCTCACTACTCTTCAGGGCACCTCAAAATAAATGAAGTATATTTCTTACTTCCTACACAAGAAGGCTTTTTGTCTGTCTTCCAGTTTAAAGTGATTTCTTCCTCCTAGGACTCTTCTTCCTTGTATTCTTATTTTGTGACTTGTATAGAATTACTTGGTTTATTCAAGTTTATGTTCAAAGTCCCTAACAACAGATGAAATGCTTTTGGGGGCCAAAGACCTAAGCCTCTGGCACAAAGCTGAGATAATCTCTGTGGAATAGAATTGTTGTTTTCTGCTTCCAACTTAAGGGAATTACGTTTTATTGATGCTATCTTGGATTCTTGAGTGTTCTACTAATTTATTGAATGGTCCACTTATTTCTCATTATGCTGAGACACTTGTATCCTAGGTATGTTGCTTCCAAGATTAAAATCAGTTCAGGCTGCCAAAGCTGCTACATGGACCTGTTTTAAACCAAGGACAATAGATTTTCTGATGAGCAATAGTTACGACCTGCTTAAGAACACTAAGGTCATATGCCTTTAGAATTCTAAAATATAGAATGTTCTGGAAGAACCTTTAGGGTAAATCAATCTCATTTATGTCCATCTCCAGCTGAAGTTTATAAAGAGAAATTTTGATCCTGAATTTTAGTAGCAGTATTGTCAGTTTTATTAAGAACTGCAAGAAATTTAAAATATATTTTGCCTTCCAAACACCTGTAATTAGGTCAGAATTCAGAAAAGTGGGTTTCTATTTGCATAGAATGACATTAATTCTACATTCTCTCATAGCAAGGTTGAAAGAGAGGATTAATCACTTATTCATGCAAAACCAACTTGCATGAATCATTTATTTATCTTGTTTGGGTAATTTTGCAGAACATATTTCTATATGCCTCAGGTTGCAGATAAAGTTAAAACTCAAGAAAGTGATTTACACTCCACAATAAAGATTTGATGGCCGTGTAAACAGCATGCGTGCTATAGGAAATCAATAGGTAACCATGGAAATAACTCTACAATAGCAAATTCTATTTCTTTATGAAAAAATCATCAAAAAGATCAATTGTAAGATGAAAAGGTTTTGCCTGTGTCCTTAATGTTCACCAAGTCTTTTGGTCTATGTAAAGAAGAAAATATGCACTTTGGTGCCAGTAAAGAATTATCTTAAAGCTGCATCAAGAATGAATATCACAGCCTACAGACACATGAAAAAATGCTCACCATCCTTAATGATCAGAGAAATGCAAATCAAAACTACTTTGAGATATCATCTAACTCCAGTAAGATTAGCCCACATAACAAAATCCCAAAACCAGAGATATTGGCGTGGATGTGGAGAAAGGGGAACA
>CAUYON010113777.1:0-15857 GCA_963573935.1 Arctocebus calabarensis
CCTAGTAGCTGGGACTACAGGCGCCCGCCACAGCGCCCAGCTATTTTTTTGTTTTGCAGTTCGGCCGAGGCCGGGCTTGAACCCGCCACCTTCGGTATATGGGGCCGGCGCCCTACTCGCTGAGCCACAGGAGCCGCCCTACAATAGATTTTTAAAAGCTTAAGAACATCTGACTAGCCAGCCACAGTGGCTCATGCCTGTAATCCTAGCACTCTGGGAGGCCGAGGCAGGAGGATTGCCTGAGCTCATGAGTTCAAGACCAGCCTGAGCAAGAGCAAGACCCCCCGTCTCTAAAAATAGCCAGCATTGTGGCCGGCACCCGTAGTCCCAGCTACTTGGGAGGCTGAGGCAAGTGAAACACTGGAGCCCAGGAGTTTGAGGTTGCCATGAGCTATGACACCATGGCATTCCACCTAGGGTAACAAAGTGAAAATCGGTCTCAAAAAAAATGTGGCTCATCTAGTAGGGCGCCGGCCCCATATACCAAAGGTGGCAGGTTCAAACCCGGCCTCGGCTGAACTGCAAAAACAGAAAAATAGCCGGGCCTTATGGTGGGCGCCTGTAATCCCAGCTACTCGGGAGGCTGAGGCAAGAGAATCACCTAAGCCCAGGAGTTGGAGGTTGCTGTGAGCTGTGTGACGCCACAGCACTCTACTAAGGGCAATAAAGTTAGACTCTATCTCTATTTAAAAAAAAAAAAAAAAGAACTTCTGACTGAATACCAGAATTGAAACTGCTTTGAGTCTCTTTAATGGAGTTTTCAAGTTCTGTAAGAATATGAATTATACCTGCCCCTTCAAGCATATGTTAATGCCTCTTAATTGAATAACTACTGGTCTTACAGCCTCTTCAACATAGAGTAGTAGTCACTCTGTCAAAGGATTCGTGTGATTTTTATCTCTATGGGATAAAAATAAAATAAGATAGTTAACCCGCAGTCAGGAGACACACCCCACCCCTACCCCGTGGGGCCTCTGTCATCATCATGTCTTTTCAGTGGGTGGAGACTGCGTCAGGTGTCTGTGGCAGGAGACAGTACTTGTGCCTGCAGACTTGAGCACTGTATGGAGGTGATAGACTCTTGGTGGTGAAAGTCTTCCCTTACCTCAGTTTGGCAATTTCAGGTTCACTCCCCCCACGCCCCAAATTCTGCTCTGTTCTGTTTAAAAGCTGTGACTCTAGACCCTTTCTATTTGCTTACTATTATGTTGAATTTAATCCTGTACTCTTTGCAGAATGAGTTGGATAATGTCTCAACCCTTCTGGAAGAAGCAGAGAAGAAGGGTATTAAATTTGCAAAGGATGCAGCTAGCCTTGAGTCTCAACTACAGGATACACAGGTATTCCCAGGGCTGAGGGGTCTTTGTGATAACTGATGTTTCTATAACGCATGAAATATGCTAATCCCAGAATTACCTTTTGTATCACCTCTTATCATGCTGCCTGGGCTGTGGTTTGCCTAAGCACGTATCTTCCTGGCCATTTTAATAAGATTGTTTTAGTGGGGTTGAGATTGTATTATGCTGACTTAAGAGAAATACTCCATTTCATAAAAGGGTAGGTTGAAGCTTGCTCATCATTGTGTTAAAGTATATATTGAATCATCTGTTGAAGATCTTTTCAAGTCAGCTACAAGTTAGTTGAAAATAAAGTGGCATTTTTTTCTTGAAGTTTTGCATCTTTTTATTAAATTTACAAGCACTTACTTGCCTGGTTCTTGGCTAAGTGCTGGGGATTTGGGGTTAAATTCTCAGACAGGCAGAAAGTGGAATAATTAGGTAGTTGGGGACAAGTTCAGTGTAACTGGGGCATATATTATGAGAAGGAACATCCGGGTTAATAAGACTAAAGGAGGCCTGGGCCAGATCACAGAAAGCTATAGACAGCACGCGCCTATGAGATTTTCAAGTCTGAAAATAACAGGAAAGACGTATTTGCACTTATATTTTAGAAAAGTTAATCTGACAGAAAATTTAAAAGTAAATAATCCAGTGCCAAGACTGGAGATGCCCGAAATATAGGGGCGAGGGGAGTGGAGAGGAAGGGATTCTACAAGTGACTAAAGAGGCACAGGGGACACGGGAGGGTGGCTCCATCCATGTAGCCCCAGGGTGGATGCCGAGTTTGAAGGGCGAGTTTGAAGCAGTACTTATGTTAAGAGCATTGACGAAGTTATCAGGTGTGTTTTTTAATCATCTCTGTGTGTTACTGTCACTGGATATTTCTCGTATGCTGAGGCTCTCTTTTATATCAGGAATCTTTTAATAGAGTTGTTTTTTGTTTGGGTGACAAGTTTGTATTTAACTTAAGTATTGACCTTTTAAAAAAATGAACAGGAGCTTCTTCAGGAGGAGACACGCCAAAAACTGAATCTGAGCAGTCGGATTCGGCAGCTGGAAGAGGAGAAGAACAGCCTCCAGGAGCAGCAGGAGGAGGAGGAAGAGGCCAGGAAGAACCTGGAGAAGCAGGTG
The DNA here is from genome assembly GCA_963573935.1 of Arctocebus calabarensis. Taxonomy (NCBI): domain Eukaryota; kingdom Metazoa; phylum Chordata; class Mammalia; order Primates; family Lorisidae; genus Arctocebus; species Arctocebus calabarensis. The sequence goes on from CAUYON010113777.1 coordinate 2,472, forward strand.
CTGGCCCTGCAGGCCCAGGTGTGTATGTCCTCGTTAGGGAGCCGCGGCGGCCTAGATGTGTATAGTTAGCAGCTGATGTCCCTGCTATGCTGACTGTTTCAACTCCATTTGGGGCAGTTAATTAGGTTGCACTAAATTAAGTTAAGCTGGTTCTGTGTTTTTTTTTCTTTGACCCAATCCAATGCTGATGGCTGGCTGTAATGCTGGAAGCCTTTAGAATAGACTGTCAGCTGTGTATGGTTCCAATCCAGTTATCATCTTACAGACAGTTAGTTCAGAAACAAAGTTACAATCTAAGATTCATTTGTTTTAAAATCACAGTTTCGGTTGGCGCCTGTGTCTCAGTGAGTAGGGCGCCAACCCCATATACCGAGGGTGGCGGGTTCAAACCTGGCCCCGGCCAAACTGCAAACAAAAAATAGCCAGGCATTGTGGTGGGCACCTGTGGTCCTAGCTACTCGGGAGGCTGAGGCAAGAGAATTGCGTAAGCCCAAGAGTTGGAGGTCGCTGTGAGCTGTGACACCACAGCACTCTACCGAGGGCGATAAACTAAAACTGTCTCTTAAAAAAAAAAAATAATATATAAATAAAATCACAGTATCAAAATATTTTTCTTAACACAAAATAATTGAAAATAAAAAATGTTTTTGTCTATTCTTCAAATGCAAAAATCAGTTGAGTTCGTTAATGTTGATCTTTTTGATTTCCTGGCACAAAACCTAGTTGACTGATACCAAGAAGAAAGTAGATGATGACTTGGGAACAATTGAAAGTTTGGAAGAAGCCAAGAAGAAGCTTCTTAAAGACATGGAGGCACTGGGCCAGCGCCTGGAGGAGAAGGCACTGGCTTATGACAAGCTGGAGAAGACCAAGAACCGGCTGCAGCAGGAGCTTGATGACCTGACAGTGGATTTGGATCACCAGCGACAGATCGTCTCCAACTTGGAGAAGAAGCAGAAGAAGTTTGATCAGGTGGGGCATCCGGGTCCCATCTCCAAAACCCAAGGCCTGTGCCACACGTTGCTTCCTCCAGCAGAGCACTCGCTTTTGTTGTTTTGATTTAAAATAATCTTTTCTTCATTAAAGACAATTTTAAAAAAAAGAAAGACAGTTAAAAGTGATATAGGCCAGGTGGTGTGGCTCATGCCTGGTACTCCCAGCACTCGGGTAGATTGAGACAGGGGATCACTTGAGGCCGGGAGTTCAAGACCAGCCTGGGCAACATAGTAAGACCCTATCTATAAAAAAAATGTTTAAATTCGGTGCAGTGGTACACACTATAGTCCTAGCTATGTGGGAGCTTAAGGAAGAAGGATCGCAAGTAAACCAAGTAAAAAGAAATACAAGAACACTTATAACATTATACCAGTATTCTTAGCAATAAGACAGACAAGTAGTGAATGAGAAGAGTTTATGCTGCCATTTTTGTTATTTTTAATATTCTCTTATGCCATTCTGTGTAGCTATTAGCGGAAGAGAAGAACATCTCTGCTCGCTATGCGGAAGAGCGGGACCGCGCTGAAGCAGAGGCCAGAGAGAAAGAAACCAAAGCCCTGTCCCTGTCCCGGGCCCTTGAGGAAGCCCTGGAGGCCAAGGAAGAGCTCGAGAGGCAGAGCAAGCAGCTCCGAGCAGACATGGAGGACCTGATGAGCTCCAAGGACGACGTGGGGAAGAACGTAAGTTGCCAGTGGGCCCCACGTTCCGACAAGGACAGTATCCCTAAGGCTTAGGGCCTTCAAAAAGGGAGCAAGGGTCTGGTTGGGAGTGACTGAAGGACCTGGGAATGCACAGCCAAGCAGGCAGGCCATCTAGGAGTGTCTTGGCTTGGTATGAACAGGGAACTTGGAGCTTTCATGTCAGCGCAGCCAAGTGGTGAGAGGGTGAAAGTGTCCGCACCTTTATGCTGGCAGGCAGGCCCTTCAACAAAAAGGTTTCATTGTTCTGCAGTCACAAGCCGTTAAAAAAACACCAGGTCCCCTTCTATCCGGGTTAGTGGACTCTGTCTCCAACACAGAATAGGGACCCGGAGTGGTGGAGGTGGGAACCACAGCTGTCTCTGACCTGGGTCTTCCCAGTGTGCCCCCATTGTTTTCTGTGAAGGCTTCAGTTGTTTGGGGGTGTATGCAGTTTGGAAATTGCTGTGGCATGGCTCCTCGAATCCACTGCATGTATCTTCTACAACAGCTGCAATGATTTTTGATTTCCCTCACGTCCCCCCTTAGTACGTGAAGTGTTGAGGATGACACAGCGAGCCCAGCCCTGGCTTTCAGAGATGAGGTTCTGGGCCTGGTTCTCCCACAGCTTCCATTCTAACCATGGGAAGCTGCTTAAACTTTTTAAGCCTAAGTTTCATCATCTGTCAAATGGACATTATGCTTGTCCGATTTCAGGAGGCCACTACACCTGCTTTGAATAGTAGAAATTCCTCTATGAAGGTGAGGTCTTGTTTTCATGGCATACAGCCATCTAGCCACATTGTAAGTGAGGAAAGACTGTCCTACCTTCTGGCTGAGTCTCCTACGACCCAGTGCCAGCCAGGGCCCAGTCCTTTGGACAAGAGGGAGGCCACTGGAGGCAGAAATGACTGTGACTACATAGTACAAAATGGAAAGAATCCACAGGTGATTCCAGTTCCTATTACCTGATCGTGTTAGTTTTCTCTGGAATCAACACTCAGGTATTCATCTACAAATGTCTTTTGCGACTACTGAGGCCCAGACACTGCTTAGAAATGGGCCCCGCTCCTGTCTAAGTCCCCCTCTACTCATTCTGTGAGACCCGACACAGTCAGGACCCAGAGGGGTGACAGCAGCACCTCAGCCTCCTCCAGAGGCTGTCATGAGGGTCAGATGGACAGGACAGGAAGCACCAGCACAGTGCTTGGCACAGAGCGAAGTGTATTTGTCCAAAGGAAGATAATCCTCTTTTTAGTTTAGTCTGCTTCTCAGGCTTAGCCCACAGTAATATTCAGAAGTCTCCAAATGTGCATTTTCAATTCAAATGATCTTTCTACACTAAGAAGAGGTGCATGGTCATGCCTTCTCCACGCAGACGGCTGGCAGGAGTCGGTCGACAGATAGGGGCCCCTGCCGTTGCTCTGCTTCCACTGTCCTTTGGCTTACTGAGGATCTCTCAGCTTAACGGTCGTCAGGATGATGATTAGACCTGTGGGTGTGAACCGTGTATTCTGAAGTGAGGAGGAGCTGCTGCCTTGATGTGTGAGGAGGCTGGCGCGGGTGGCCGCAGTGGCCAGTGTGTGACGAGTGGCCTATAGAATGGGAAGACTGCTGTCCTTAACTTGTGCCTTTGCTGGTTTAGGTTCATGAACTTGAAAAATCCAAACGTGCCCTAGAGCAGCAAGTGGAGGAAATGAGGACCCAGCTAGAAGAGCTAGAAGACGAACTCCAGGCCACGGAAGACGCCAAGCTCCGACTGGAGGTGAACATGCAGGCCATGAGGGCCCAGTTTGAGAGGGACTTGCAGACCCGAGATGAGCAGAATGAAGAGAAGAAGCGCCTGCTGATTAAACAGGTAGGTCAAGGAAGCCTGACCTCTAAAACAAGGATTGCAGCTTCCCAAAGCCCAGTTCGGGGTCAATGTCTAGTTCATTCATGTTAGAACACACTAGCTCAGATAAACTGGTTTGAATTTTCTACTTCTCAGATAAGAGTACTGCTGCTTAGAAGCCATGATACTTAGCATTTGAAAAACTCTCAGTGGAGTTTAAAGGAACTATGGGGTTAGGTTCAACTTCTGTGTCTCAGAATGTGGGTGGCAAGAGAGAATCAGTGTGTACCGGCCAAGGCAATTCAGCATATTTCTGAATCATAATTAAATCACTCTCCAAAAGAAAAAAAGTAGATATTTAAATTTTTATTTTGAAAAATGGCTAGCCATATATGATTTGTATACTCTTCTGAATGTGCATTAAACTTCTAATCCTGTGGCTCAGTGAGTAGGGTGCCAGCCCCATATACCGAGGGTGGTGGGTTCAAACCCAGGCCTCACCAAACTGCAACAACAACAAAAAGTAAATAAATAAAAGGCAAAAAAAAAAAATCTTTAAAAACTGGGTATTTTGATAGTCCTTGCAGTTTATGATAGAATATATTTAATTTTGCTTTATTTTGTTGTTATTGTTCCACTAACGTTTATTCTACTGGTCATTATTTCTGAATAACAAAGCACCCCAAACTTAGGGGCTTAAAACAACATTTATGATGTCCCAGTTTCTGGAGGTCAGGGATTGGTTCTGGTGCAGACAGGACTCAGTCCGGCTGCATCATCTGCAGGCCTTGACCAGGGCTGGGGCATCTGTGCCACGCCGGCTCCCACATGGTGTCAGCAGGAGGCCTCAGTACCCAGCCCCGTGGGCTTCTGCAAATGCCGCTTGGGTGTCCTGGGGGCAGCTTCCCTCAAACAGCAAGCAAGTGAGGAGGAGGCTTCTGGGCCTTTTTGACCTAGTTCCCCAAGTCACATACAGTCAATTTCTTTTTTTTCTGTTCATTGGAAATGAGTCACTAACTCCAGCCCTCATTGAAGAGGAGACTAGGGTCTCTCTACTTTTAAGTGTCAAAATACTGTCAAAGAATTTGGAGACATATTTTAAACCCACTACATTTACGAGTAGCGTATAAATGGGTACTCATAAGGAGCTTTGATGGGCACCTCTGCATTATGTGGGGAGCACCTGGCCTGCTCCTCCCCACCGCAGCCCCCCTCAAAAGCAGGAAAAACACGGGTCTTGTTTCTCCCTCCCCCGTGGAGAGGACCAGTTGAGCCTTCCCTCACCCCAGGCCTCTTTCCTTCTTGGTGTCACCCCAGAATACTTCCCAGGTGGGTGCTCTTCTGTCTGTGGGAGGGGCAGCACCTTGGAGGCAGGAGCTTCCATGGCTCATCTGTGAGCACCCCTGCAAAGCACTGCCCAGGGGCATAGCAGCCCTCCTGAGTCAGTGGGCAGAGCAGACGATCCTGTGAGCTCACGAGCTGGACCTCATCCCCAGTGACAGAGCTGTCAGGATTCTGTTCCAAAGACTGAAGAGCACCTGTTCCTCAGCATCCCCCACGCCAGGTGTGAGTGACCACAGTGAGTGCCCCCAGCCCTGTTGTACACTAGGAACACAGTCTCAGAGCGAGTGGGTGACCACCAGGGTGCGTCTGCCGCAGTCTCCAGCCTGTGTTTGTCTCATTTCCTTTGTCCTCACTCTCCCCTCAGTTACTGTAAAGCTGGCCTCCGTGTCGTCCTCTCCTCACTGGACAGCTGTGACTGCCTCTCTCTCCTGCTGAATGGAAGGCAATTTCTCCCAGTTTCTGAAACCCTTCTAACCTGGCTGTGTCCCCTTTTGCAGATCTAGGAAGCAGTTGAGCCCATGCTGTCCTCCATGCCCTCTGCATGCCTACCCCAGGTCTGTCAGGTTGTCACCCCATTGTCTCAGGTCTTTCTGTCTTTGCATCAGCTGGACTAGCATAGCCTGAGGTCAGAGATTGCCATCTTAGTGCCCTTGGAGCAATCAGTGGGAATGGTTTCTACCATGTGTTGTTTAAAGATGCCTTTGAACGAAATTCAACTACTGTGGTTTTCTGTTAATAATAACTGCTCGGCGACTGGGAGCACCTCTGGAGGGTCGCCAGAGCCTTTACACAACAGGCTACCTGTTCACAGTGTATGCCGGGGTTGACCAGGCATGACCCAGTGCTGTCCATTAGGTGCGGGAGCTCGAGGCAGAGCTGGAGGATGAGCGGAAACAGCGGGCACTTGCTGTGGCTTCAAAGAAGAAGATGGAAATAGACCTGAAGGACCTGGAAGCTCAAATCGAGGCGGCTAACAAAGCGCGGGACGAAGTGATCAAGCAGCTCCGCAAACTCCAGGTACTGCGCATGGCCAGTACTGCACAACTCCAGCCCTGAGTTGTGTCATGTGGCCCCGAGATCCAGCACTAGGACCTTGAGGCCCTTTCATAGAGTCAGACTGTGGAGCTGGGGAGGACAGGGCTGTGCACCACCCCACCAGTCACTTGCCACAGAGCTCATGCTGACCCAGTGCCACTCCAGGGCACTCAGAGCAGCTGTCACCTTGGCTGTGGGTTGGGTGGCAGGTTGTAAAGATGGCACGTGGGCATCCGCTGTGCTCCAGGATACGCTCAGAGTTATCAGAGCTGGGTAGAGTCATCACTGGCTCGTCCTTGCTGGAACTCACTCTCGTGACCCTGAACAGCCTCTGGTAGTGCCCCGGTAAACACCCTCCTGCTTCACCTTGAGAGGAAGGTGGTGTGACTCTCCAACATTAGTGCCATGAGCTTTGGTGATCTTTTCAGTCTGTTTCACTTACCCAGAAGACATGCCTGTTTGCACTACCACAATCACAAAAAGTGACCTCCGTAGTAGTTGTCAGTATGGGTGCAGGAAGGGGCCGTCACATGCTCCTGGTGGACACACAAATAGGTGCAACTTCGGGGTGGAATTTCTGTTATGACAAAAACTTCAGAAAATTTCCCTTCCTTTGACATTGGTGGTTTCACATTTTGAGAATTTACTCTATTTTGTTGCAGATTTTCACATCTGTACTCGTAAGGGATATTGGTCTATAATTTTCTTATATCTTTGTCACTTCCAATGATACAAGGAATGTATCATTACTTTTATAATCTGGAAAACATATCTTAAAAGCTGAGACTATAAACTGTACTAAAACCTTCCTCTTGTTTAATCTTAGGCTCAGATGAAGGATTACCAACGGGAATTGGAAGAAGCTCGTGCATCACGGGATGAAATTTTTGCACAATCCAAAGAGAGCGAAAAGAAGTTGAAAAGTCTAGAAGCAGAAATCCTTCAGTTGCAGGAGGTTTGGTTACTTATTCACCCATTTGTTCAATAACCGTTTGCCTTTAAAATTCATCCAAGATCTGGCTCGGCACCCATACCACAGTGGTTACGGCACCAGCCACATACACCAAGGATGGTGGGTTCAAACCCAGCCTGGGCCAGCTAAAACAACAATGACAACTGCAACAAAAAAATAGCCGGACATTGTGGCGGGCACCTGTAGTCCCAGCTACTTGGGAGGCTGAGGCAAGAAAATCACTTAAGCACCAGAGTTTGAGGCTGCTGTGAGCTGTGATGCCATGGCACTCTGCTAAGGGCAACATAGTGAGGCTCTATCTAAAAAAAAAAAAAATTCATCCAGGTTCAGATAAATAACTTAATATATGGTGTAGTTTCATTTTTTCTTTTTTTAAATTCAGTATCCATGTTTAATGGATACTTCAGTTCAGCAGACAACAGGTGATCACACTTTGACACCTGCCAGTGTATATTCCTCTACCTGACTAAAGGCAGAAGAGCAAATTAGTAGCTTATCAAGCCACCTCTTAGGATTGTGTAAGAACTGGGAGTGATACTGTTTATTTGGTGTTGTTAAATAGTAGGATCATTTAACTCTTGGTGATACAAGATCGCCTTATTTTACACAGAAGCACTATTCATGTAATACTTAAAAACACTATTCATATAATACTTAAAAGGAGAGAAGTTTGTTTCATTAAATTCCTATTCTTTCATTCACTTCTTTTATAAGTTCTCATGGGGAAGGGGCTGATGAAGTGGTGCGTATGGTATGGAATTGCATCAGTGTAAGACACACAAGTATGTGCTGTACGTTTCTGTATAAACGATGATCAAAATGTATTCAAATGAGGAAAGATAATAACTTAAGTGAAATGTTGATGTCAATTAATAAGAAAAAACTCCCAATACCAACACCTAGAAATGTTGGATTAAATAGTACAAATAAAAGGCAGAGCTGAGCTTGCAAGAAAGAAAGGGAGCTTCCTAGGTATGGGGAATGGAAAAGGAACTAAAATCCAGACAAGTAATACCTCGAGCAAACACAGAAAATACCGAGAGCCAGTTTGGGGTTTGATCCCTCTTTGCTTTCTATTTTATTGTTTTTTGTTCTTGCCTTTATTACTTTAGATTTTTTTTCCTTTTTCTGACTTCCTGAGTTGGACACTTAGCCCATCAACTTGCATGCTTCTTCCTCATATGTTCGTAGAAAGACTGTAAATTCCCCTCGAAGTTCTGTTTTCACTTTATTCCACAAATGTTGATATGGAGTGATTTTATTGCCATTTAATTCTAGGTTTATCTAATTTCTATTGTAGTTTCTTACCTAGCCTTTGAATCACTTAAAAGTGTGATTTAAGGCCAGGCATAGTGGCTCATGCCTATAGTTCTAGCACTCTGGGAGGCTGAGGTGGGAAGAACCCTTGAGCTCAGGCGTTCAAGGCCAGCCTGAGCAAGAGCAAGACCCTGTCTCTACCTAAAAATAGAAAAAGTAGCTAGGGGTTGTGACGGGCACCTGTACTCCTAGCTACTTGGGAGGCTGAGACAGGAGGAGCTCACTCTTGGGGCTAGGCTATGAGCTAGGCTGACAACATGGCCTAGCCTGGGAGACAGAATGAGACTGTCTTAAAAAAAAAAAAAAAAAAAGTATGATTTGAATTTCTAAATGTATGACTTTTTTTTAGTTGATTTCTAATTTTATCACATTGTGGTCAGAGAATGTTGAAACTAGCTCTAGGACCTAGAACATGGTTAGTTTTTATAAAGTGCTTTAAAACCAAGTAGAATGTTCAGGTTCTGCCCACCATACCCACCATGAGCCGCAAGTGCTCATTTTACCCGAAGGTGATGGGGCTGAATGGTGCCAGCCTCCTGGAGAGCTCCCGCCATCACCTGAGCATCCAAGTAGCACTTCCTATACCCAGTGCTCTCAGTTTTATCTGAAAGCATGCAGAGCCAGGGGACAGGAGCACAATGAGTGTCCTAGGGCCAAAGAGGACTAGACAGCAGAAGTCAGGTAGCAGAGCTATCTGCAGTCCGAGCCCTGAGCTCAGGCCCACAGCACTCTGCCTGCTGCCCTCACACCCTGACAGCAGCCCCCTTCTTAACTCCCACCCTGACCATGAGCAAGGACTACATGAGCTAGAACGGGGGCTTTTTGGAGGACTGACATCCTATACACTGACCTAAGAGGCAGGCAGGCTCTTCAGGTGGACTCCTGGGCAGTCCTGCTACTCAGACATCTTCAAGGTGTGCACTTGCCAAGTGAAGCATCTTTTGGAAGAGGAAGCTGGTGGAAAGAGCCCTGGACAAGGAGTCAGAACTCTGACCTTTTTCTGCTGACCAACTTTGGGACTTTGAACCAGGCTCTTCATCCATATGGGCCTCAGCTTCCTCGTTTATAAAGTAAATGAACCCTTGACTCATTCCTGTAGCAAATCCTCTTTCCAAGGACATTTGAGGGCAAGCAGCCACCAGCAGTTCTTCTCCTGTGGGCTGGAAGGCACAGTGCTGTCCTGTTGCACTGCCCGGTCCTAACTGGCCAGGGCCCCATCCACTTCAAAAAGGAGGCCCTGCTCACTGCAGAGGCCTGGCTCCCTGAATACCTGAGCCTCTGCGGTCAAGCCCTGGCACCTCCGCACATGGGCTGCGGTTCTTGTTACACTGTATGGCTGCCTTAATACTCACTGATCTGTCCAGCTGGTGTACTTGATCTCCAAACTCCATGCAAACAATACTTAGGAACTTTAGTCAATACAGCTCATACTTATTTAGGGTTTGGGCTTTGTATACAGTTTGTACTCAGTTTCTATTAAGAAACATAGTTTTCAAAAAAAGAAAGAAAGAAACACAGTTTTCTGGCAGTGCCCATAGCTCAATGGGTAGGGTGCCAGCCACATACACCGAGGCTGGCAGGTTCTAACCCAGCCTGGGCCAGCTAAGACAACAATGACAACTGCAACCACAACAACAAAATAGCCAGGCTTGTGACGGGCGCATGTAGTCCCAGCTTCTTGGGAGGCTGAGGCAAGAGAATCACTTGGGCCCAAGAGTTTGAGGTTGCTGTGAGCTATGAAGCCACGGCACTCTACCAAGGGCGACAGCTTGAGACTCTGGCTTAAAAAAAAAAAAAGAAAAGAAAAGTTGTTTTCTAATGACAAAAAAAAAAAAAAAAGAAAGACAGCTTTTTAAGAGAGGCAGGAATTTAACCTGCCTCTGACATTAGAAGTGACAGCAAAGCCCTTCCATAGAGAAGACGTCCCTCTGTAGACATTTTTGTTTTAGGTTATTGGCATCAAACATAACCTGCACCCACATTGATTTTTTTCAGCAGCTGCCCAGTTTAATCTCTCAGACCTAAGTCATAACTTGAGATGCGTGTGGACAATGACAAGGGCAAGATCACGGCCACCCTGTCAGATTCCACAAGTGAGTAAACTGGTAATGGCCGGGGCCTAACTCGGTCTCAACTATTTAGGAACTTGCTTCATCGGAGCGAGCGCGCCGACACGCGGAGCAGGAGAGAGATGAACTGGCCGATGAGATCGCCAACAGCGCTTCTGGCAAGTGAGTTTCCTGATGGCAGGTGGGAAGGGGTGACCTGGCCCTGTCCTTTCAGGCAGTCTGAGGCTCTTCCCTCAGGCACAACCGCCACTGGGAAGGCTGGGGGTGTCGTCCAGTTGGTTTGCTCAGCCATCCAGGGGCAAAGATGAACATAAGCTACTGAGCCAGTGCTACTGCGGCCACTGGCCATCGTACCCTTGTGCCGGTCCCCTCCAGCGTTGTACCTACCAGGTGTGCCCCACGGACCACACTGGCATCACAGGCCCTTGTGCTCAGATTCATCAGGGTCCTTAGACGTGACTTTTTTCTGAATTCACTTTTCATTAGATGGCATTATCTTTTCTTCCATTTAAGTTGATTTCTCCGCTTAATTATTGGACTAAGGGTTCATTGTGTACCTTCAACATACCATGATGAGAAGTTGGAATTTTATTCTCGGTGCTTGGAAAACCATTAAAGAGTTTAATCAAGAGAAAGCCAGGATCTTGTTTGCATTTTGAAAGGCGACCCTAGCTGCTATCTGTGGAGAATAGACAGAGACAGGCAGAAGAGGAGGTCAGCTAGAAGGCAGAGGTGACGAGCCTCCTACACCCAGATGTGGACCAGGGGACAGAGAGGCTTGGGGGAGTGTTGGAAGTGTGAGCAATGAGACCCGTGGATGGACTGGAGTGTGGGTACAAGTGACTCCCTGGCCTTCCCGTGCTGTTGAGCTGGTACTGAGCTATCGCACCTCTCCACCTGCCAGGTCCGCCCTGCTAGATGAGAAACGGCGTCTGGAGGCACGGATCGCACAGCTGGAGGAGGAGCTGGAGGAGGAGCAGAGCAACATGGAGCTGCTCAATGACCGTTTCCGCAAGACCACACTACAGGTGGCCCATGCAGCTGCCATCACCTGGGCAGGGCTGTGCTCAGCCCCTGGCACCAGTGGCTAAACCTGTCACTCCCCTCCAGGTGGACACGCTCAACGCAGAGCTAGCAGCTGAGCGTAGTGCTGCCCAGAAGAGTGATAATGCACGCCAGCAACTAGAACGGCAGAACAAGGAGCTGAAGGCCAAGCTGCAGGAACTAGAGGGTGCTGTCAAGTCCAAGTTCAAGGCCACCATCTCAGCCTTGGAAGCCAAGATTGGGCAACTGGAGGAGCAGCTTGAGCAGGAAGCCAAGTAAGAGCATTTTCATCTGGTTAAAACACCAGTACTCACTACATATCTGCTACAGGCCAGGCTGTGGGAGGACAGAGACACTCCCTTTGCCCTCAGGCTGCATGGGAAGCGATGGCTAGAACAGCCAGCCAGAGTCAGAGCTGGAAGGCAGTGTAGGGGAAGAGAAGTGAGATGTGCTCAGAGGTTGGAAGGAGAGACAACCACTGTCTGAGCTTTTCCTGTCAGCTCCTCTTAGAATCAGCTAAGGGCTAATCAAACTCTGCCCCATGATTTCCTAGGCACCCTAAGGTTATATCGCTACCCAAAGTTGATTTCCCAAGTTTGTGGGAAATGCAAGACAAAAATAAAAGCTTTTCTGGGGCGGCACCTGTGGCTCATCAAGTAGGGTGCTGGCCCCATAAACCGAAGGTGGCGGGTTCAAACCCAGCCTCGGCCGAACTGCAAAACTGGAAAATAGCCAGGCGTTGTGGCAGGCACCTGTAGTCCCAGCTACTCGGGAGGCTGAGGCAAGAGAATCGCCTAAGCCCAGGAGTTGGAGGTTGCTGTGAGCTGTGTGACGCCACGGCATTCTACCGAGGGCAATAAAGTCAGACTCTTATCTCTACAAAAAAATAAATAATTAATTAATTAATTAATAAAAGCTTTTCAGGCGGCGCCTGTGGCTCATTGAGTAGAGCACCAGCCCCATATGCCAGAGGTGGTGGGTTCAAACCCAGCCCCGACAAAAAACTGCCAAAAAAATAAAATAGAAGCTTTTCTTCTCCCCCATAGGAAGGGATTGCTTAACAGTTTCCATTCTGGTGTCTTAAAGCCTTCTGAAACTTGACTTGCACGCTGCAGCTTTTGGCAGATGTTTACAAAGCTGTTAGGTCACAGACTATCAAAGCTAGGGGAGACCCTCTTGCTGGGGAGCTTGGAGCCCAGAAATGCAAGACTCTGCTCAGAACCCCCATCTTCCCCATCCTAACATCCCAGTATTTCCCACTCCACTCCTGGACTCCACTGGACTAAAAAGAAAAAAACAATGGTTTGTTTGTTTGTGGTTAGAATTAACATAAGTCACCCTTTCAGCTGACTCCATCCCTGCCAATTTTTGCATAATATTTGTTAAGGAACAAAAGAACATTCTCTGTCTTCCGTGGAGTCCTCTAAATAAGTAACCTCTCCTTCATGTGGAACAACGTAGACCTGTCTAGAAACACGGATTTGGTGGCGCCCATAGCACAGTTGGTTATGGCACTGGCCACATACACCGAAGGTGGTGAGTTTGAACCCTGCTCAGGCCAGCCAAAACAACAGACAACTGCAACAACAACAACAACAAAGATAGCCAGGCATTGTGGCAGGCACCTGTAGCACTAGCTACTTTGGAGGCTGAGGGAAGAGAATCGCTTAAAACTTAACAGTTTGAGGTTGCTGTGAGCTGTGACACCACAGCACTCTACCTAGGGTGACAGCTTGAGACTCTGTCTCAAAAAAAAAAAAAAAAAAAAATAGAAACATGGATTTGTTGACTTCTAACCAAAGAATGAATGTGTAGGGGGTGGTTTTGTTTGAAGAGTTTTTTCTCAATGTTAGTTGCCAAAGCCTTTAGCATCATAGTAGGTAGTAAATTCTGAAGCAAAACAATCACTTAATAAATTGAATTTTTTGGCTCGGCGCCTGTGGCTCAATGGGCTGCGGCGCCAGCCACGTACACCTGAGCTTGCGGGTTCGAATCCAGCCCCAGGACCCGCCAAGCAACAATGACGGTTGCAACCAAAAAGTGGCTGGGCGTTGTGGCGGGCACCTGTAGTCCCAGCTACTTGGGAGGCGGAGGCAG